>JARACY010002121.1:0-46771 GCA_029255725.1 Scrobipalpa atriplicella
TCCTCGAAATTCAAAAGTGCCTAAGTTTACGCTATATACTTTAATAATTTAATTAAAAAAAATACATACCACAAGCACCTTCAATGCTTTGCTGAAGCAAGAACAGACAAAAAACAGTAAGAATGATTTTGAACATTTTCAGATTCAGGTTTTCTCTCGAGCAATAAACACAAGAATGTTCAAAAAAACACTTGGCCTTATATACCAAGCCATCCTTTGTTGATTTAAGTTAAGCTATCGAGGTCATTAACTCTTTTCTTTATATTTAAAGTAAATACAAATAGGTTTGTACAAACATGAAAATTTCCACTACTTAAAACTTTTGTATGGTTGTTTTTTGAAAATTTTGTGTTTTCTGATGTTTGTACAACTGAAACTCATTTTAATAAACTGATTGTAAAATACCCAAGAAATAATTCCGCTATCACCTAAGGAAGGTACAGTTTGTACGAAAGTTTTTTAAAGGATACTTACTCCCAAAGCCTAGCCTGGACCTAAAACAGACAGGGTGTTAATTTAATTGTCTTAGTATCGACAAAGAATCACAATACATGAGAAAATATTTAAAAAAAAAATCTTACTGAAAATTAGTATTTTCCTATACAAAATGACCACTTCGATCAGACAATTTATGGGGAAGTCACAATCGCGGCATTCGGCAGGGTCAGCTGTATTTTTAAATCACTCAAATCGATTTCGCATACGAAAGAGTGACAGGTTAGACCGCACTAGGACGTAGCTGCAGCGGCGCGACGCGACACTGCAACGGAGCGACGCGGCACTGCAGCGACGCGACACGACACGACATTTTTATTTTTATGGGCTCCTTTTACGTTACGTGAAACACCCCCTAAGCTATGGAACGCTATCAAATTAACACCCTGTAGTTATGTAGTATGTTTAGATAACCAGAAGTTTCCATTCAGATCATCATCATCAGCCACAACAGTCCACTGCTGAACATGGGCCTCCCCAAAATTCTGGGCATATGTCATACTCACCACGCTTGGCAGACGGGTTGGTGAGCGCAGTAGAAGTTTTCCAATTACAGGGAACGCTCCTGGATTTATCCCTTAGTCGCCTTTTACAACACCCGCAGGAAGTTATGGGGTGATGCTAGTCTGACCCGGCACCACACGGGCGCTCCCATTCCAGAAGTTCCCATTCAGATACTGGTCATAAATCCGGTAACCGATCTTAACTAGGGGCTGCAACCTCCTAGCCATAAAGCGTCCAAGACTTTGTCTCTCCCGGCAAAAGCCGTAAATTGGGAAGTCATGATTCCCTTCGTAAAGCTTGTAAAGCCGAGGTAAGTAAAAACAGTACGAACTTTTCTTTTTAGGGGCGGGTATCGGAATCGTTTAAATTTTTTGGATCGTTTCATAATGAAGGCAAGTGATATTCTCATATAGAGTCGTCGAAACCGTCCAAAGTATCATATTGACGCAGGGTACCCAGATACGCAATCGACGATGTTTAAAATGTTGTATTTTAAAGATTTTATATTTATGGATTTCATCATAAAAATTTTGAATAGCTAACATCTACGCTAACATCACATTTTGTTTTAAGATTAAAGAATAATAAACTCGACTATTGGTTCAAATTTATGGCCAGCAAATAATGAAACTTCATAACAACCCTCCGGGATGTGGTAAGAATTTGTTGTTTGTGACTGTTCTTATTTCAATGTATTCAATGTGGTTTTACATTTACATGTTTTGTGATATTGACATGCTATTTTTTTTCTGTATCTAGCTGCAGGCAAATGCTGCATAGAATCATCAGGCCAGATTTTAGACCATGGAAGTCAAGCTGCTGACATCAATGGAAAATGCCAGGAGTATGTCTGCAACAGCAACAACACCTACATTGCGATCCAGTAAGTATTAATAAATCATGCCTGAATCTTTTTAATGTAGTCTGAGTAACGACAACCTAGTTACCTATATTAGTTGGGCTATTAGTTATTCCGTGTGACGAAGTCTCTATGTAAAATAATAAATTTATTTAGTTCCATCATAACGATATTTTTCAAACTTTAAAATAATTCCTTGAATTTCCTTAGAAAGGCATCTAGTTTCATGTAGATTAACGAAAAATCATTTTTCACTTTCATAAAGTCCAACACGATCTGCTATAGTCGTGACTCTCGGCTTGAAATTTTTGTACATCGTACATACATAACATACATGCATAAATCACGCCTTTATCCCTAATGGGGTAAGCACAGCGATAACAACCCAAAAGTCGTTCCAAGTTTTAAAGGTTATTGCAGGTGATTATGTATATTGCTATAGTGACAGGTTGTCAGCCCATCGCCTAAATTGCAATACACTAAAACCCTCGAATCCCTTAGCTGATTTTTACAGCATGCCCGGGAGCAGATGCAGCTGTCACATTCTATACCCTTCTATCGCTCCCAGACCAGCATGGAAGTAAATCGTTGTACATCGTAGGTACATACATAATAATAAAATAGTGTAAGGGCCAGCGTACAAGAGCAAGAAACGGATAAGTAGTGAGTAGTAGTAGTAAACAAAAACTGAACAGCATTAACACGGAAATTCTTTCAGTTAATGAAGAAATTTTTTGCTTTTCCTATAGAAAATGACCACCGCCGCGATCAGACAATTTGTATGGAAATACCCTTTTATTTCTGAAAGAATTTCCTCGTGAAAGTTGTTTAGTTTCGTTGACTGAGCAATCTTCTGGTACACTGTCCCTTACACCTTCGGTATAGTATTCTTAAAAATAAATAAATTTTGGCGGTAGGTAATACCTACTCCGTGATGATACCTACCTATACAATTTTACCGCAATATGCCCGACTATCGATTACGTCAACGAAAAATTCTCAAAAGTGACAAGACTCGGCATGACAGTACGCATTATAAGCGGACTCGACGTAAACGTAACTCGACGTAGTATTCATTTTACTCACATATCTTACTCTATTTTATGCAGATGTCTGCAATGGACCGGACTAGACTGTGAACTGGAGGCCGGAAAAACCAACGCACTTTATCCAGACTGCTGCCAGATGCCCGTGGGACAGTCCACTTGCACCGCAATATTCTCTTAAAAAACTGGATTTTTGGAAATAAACTGAGTTTTGTACCTAAATATTTAATTACTTATGATGATTATAAATATTTGATTAAAGAGATATAAATATTATAAATATTTTTACAGAGTAAAATGTTCAAAACGTAAGCAAAAACCCAGTAAAGTTTATTATAGTCGAGTTTATTATTCTTTAATCTTAAAACAAAATGTGATGTTAGCGTAGATGTTAGCTATTCAAAATTTTTATGATGAAATCCATAAATATAAAATCTTTAAAATACAACATTTTAAACATCGTCGATTGCGTATCTGGGTACCCTGCGTCAATATGATACTTTGGACGGTTTCGACGACTCTATATGAGAATATCACTTGCCTTCATTATGAAACGATCCAAAAAATTTAAACGATTCCGATACCCGCCCCTAAAAAGAAAAGTTCGTACTGTTTTTACTTACCTCGGCTTTACAAGCTTTACGAAGGGAATCATGACTTCCCAATTTACGGCTTTTGCCGGGAGAGACAAAGTCTTGGACGCTTTATGGCTAGGAGGTTGCAGCCCCTAGTTAAGATCGGTTACCGGATTTATGACCAGTATCTGAATGGGAACTTCTGGAATGGGAGCGCCCGTGTGGTGCCGGGTCAGACTAGCATCACCCCATAACTTCCTGCGGGTGTTGTAAAAGGCGACTAAGGGATAAATCCAGGAGCGTTCCCTGTAATTGGAAAACTTCTACTGCGCTCACCAACCCGTCTGCCAAGCGTGGTGAGTATGACATATGCCCAGAATTTTGGGGAGGCCCATGTTCAGCAGTGGACTGTTGTGGCTGATGATGATGATCTGAATGGAAACTTCTGGTTATCTGAACATACTACATAACTACAGGGTGTTAATTTGATAGCGTTCCATAGCTTAGGGGGTGTTTCACGTAACGTAAAAGGAGCCCATAAAAATAAAAATGTCGTGTCGTGTCGCGTCGCTGCAGTGCCGCGTCGCTCCGTTGCAGTGTCGCGTCGCGCCGCTGCAGCTACGTCCTAGTGCGGTCTAACCTGTCACTCTTTCGTATGCGAAATCGATTTGAGTGATTTAAAAATACAGCTGACCCTGCCGAATGCCGCGATTGTGACTTCCCCATAAATTGTCTGATCGAAGTGGTCATTTTGTATAGGAAAATACTAATTTTCAGTAAGATTTTTTTTTTAAATATTTTTCATGTATTGTGATTCTTTGTCGATACTAAGACAATTAAATTAACACCCTGTCTGTTTTAGGTCCAGGCTAGGCTTTGGGAGTAAGTATCCTTTAAAAAACTTTCGTACAAACTGTACCTTCCTTAGGTGATAGCGGAATTATTTCTTGGGTATTTTACAATCAGTTTATTAAAATGAGTTTCAGTTGTACAAACATCAGAAAACACAAAATTTTCAAAAAACAACCATACAAAAGTTTTAAGTAGTGGAAATTTTCATGTTTGTACAAACCTATTTGTATTTACTTTAAATATAAAGAAAAGAGTTAATGACCTCGATAGCTTAACTTAAATCAACAAAGGATGGCTTGGTATATAAGGCCAAGTGTTTTTTTGAACATTCTTGTGTTTATTGCTCGAGAGAAAACCTGAATCTGAAAATGTTCAAAATCATTCTTACTGTTTTTTGTCTGTTCTTGCTTCAGCAAAGCATTGAAGGTGCTTGTGGTATGTATTTTTTTTAATTAAATTATTAAAGTATATAGCGTAAACTTAGGCACTTTTGAATTTCGAACACTATAGGTCCTAGAAATTCAGCCAGGAGAAAATGCACATGTACCTAGTAAAAGAACATTGACACGCGAAACTCTATAAAAATACCTGGAGTTTCTTATATTTAATAACTTCATGGTAACATGGATTTTCAAAATGTATCTGGTTTTCTTTTCTTCAGATATTCGATAGGAAATTATCTCAACATGAGTTTGCTTCCTGCTTTACCTATCACATCTACCTATCATCCATGCTATCACCATAATATTATAAACCATTCATGGGAAAATAAAATGTTGATATGACACAGACACAGATGGGATCGGACAGCCTTAATAATGAGAGCTGACGGAAATTAGGATAGGATATTTAGATACCTACTTATTTTTATTTCAGAACCTGAAAAAAACTGCACAATCCCAAATGTAGGCACAATCGCTGTAGGGATGTCCATTCCAGACCCAGACACGTGCAAGGAATACTTCTGTTTTAGTGAAGGTTACACCGAACGTTTGTGAGTATTACAATCTAATACAATACAATTATTCTTTATTGCAAAAATCAAGACATTCAAGACAGTACAGAAAAAAAAATTACAATCACAGAAAAAAAGTACCTACACGACGATGCGATGTGCTGACAACCTGTCACTATAGCAATATATATGTCGCAGGGTTTTGATGAGATCAGTGTTTTGATAAAAAAACTAGGATTGATCAAAACCCGGGTTTTGACAAAACACTCTGGTCGTAATCGAGATAATAGTCCAGTAGTTTGTCAAAGTCCAGAGACCAGAGTCACACTCGATTAATTTTATTTCAAGAGAAGATTTTTTCATAAGTTATTTTCATTTTTACAAATTCCTAATGTGTGTTTTTTACTTATAGCTGTACCGTCTTCAGTGAGGCTTGCAAGGTAGCTGATGGAACCCTAGGAGCACCTTATCCAAAATGCTGCCAGGTTCTAGATCCAAGCGTCAAAGAACAACCAGAGGGATGCACTTCGGTTCTTTAAGTTAAAGGAAATGTTACAAACTAGTATGAAGTCCCGACCACCACTTTGTATGATGTAATTTCTAAACGAAAAATAATATATATTGAACGAATATTTGTTGTATTTAATTTTGCTTAGCACCATAAAATACTTGATTATTCAAACAAAACCAGTCTTCATATTTACTGATCAATCATAACAAGGAAAACACTATGTTCACACATGAGTGGCGATACTTATATAAGAAGGAAAATTTATTTATAAAACGTTAGTGAAGTCAGTTAGTGCGGAAATCCAGGTCGTCTGGTTGTGGAAAATGTTCAAAATAACTGTGTCCGTTTTCTGCCTTCTTTTAGTTCAGAAGAGCTTACAAGAGGCTCCAGATAATTGTGGTAATTTTTTTTTCCTTTGTGTTTTTTTTCTCTCACGGTTCATGTTATAAGTACAGCGTGTAAAAAAAAGTACTGCCGTGATAATGATACCGAACAACTTTCTCAAAGCACAAAAAATTTAACACCAAAGTTTTTTTTTACTTTCTCATACAGTTTTCAAAGGACCTCGATCAGACAGCTTGTAATGGGTAGAACATGTCGTTTAAAGGAACGCAGTACTTTTTTTTACAACCTCTATGTTCTTGATATTATAGTTTCATCAATTTTAAAGAGTACAGAAATGTTTTTGTTATAATAAAAACATAGATTTAATCTAAGATATTTGTGTTCCGGCTGAAAAAAAAAACACTCTGACTGAAACATGCCTGTTGTGTCTTTGTTTCCTATTGTCCTTGTATCTTTCTGTGTACAATAAATTAAATAAATAAATACAAAAAGTTAACACTACAGGGTGAATGAAAATCATTCGAGAATCATTCGATACAAAGTTACGTCCACAAAACTGAACAACTTTATTGTTGTTTCATAAAGAAGGGAGACAACTTTTTTCTTCGTCTGACGTCCCGAGCAGGTTTCATGGGTTGAATACGTTTTAAAAAGTCAAATATAATCAAGGCTAGAACAGAATGGTAGATATTATAGCACGAGTGATGTTAAGTATTTGTTAGGTTCATCATCAGCCACAACAGTCCACTGCTGGACATGGGCCTCCCCATAATTGAGGGGTATATGCCATACTCATCACGCTTGGCAGGCGGGTTGGTGAGCGCAGTAGAAATGTAGAAAGTAGAGTTCCCTGGATTTATCCTTTAGTCGCCTTTTTACGACATCCGCAGGAAGTTATGGGGTGATGCTATTCTAACCCGGCACCACACGGGTATTTGTTAAGTTACATCTGTACTATACCTTGAGTACGAACTTACAGTAAATAATACGCGTATTTAATTTTCGAAAAAAAAAAAAAAAAGGTATGTCTTTTCAAATTTTTTCAGAGCCTGCAAAATGCTGCATACCAGGTGTAGGCACATTCGACGTGGGACAGTTAGTTTCGGATCCTAACGGAATATGTCAGCAATACGTCTGTCGTGAAGGAGGGTACTCCATCTATAAGTAAATATTCACGTGTTTCAATCCATAAAAATTGTCCCTTATTACGTTATCCTTTACGGCGTAGAATCAACTGCCTAATAAAAGGCGTTTTGGCCACGTGAGACAAATACTGAGTGAAGGAGAGAGTACATGTTGTCAGCCAATCGCTTAATTGCAATACACTGACACCTTCGGCTCTCTTTACCGATTTCTACAAGACTGTCTGACAGACGCCCGGGAAGAGAAGCAGCCGGAACATTCTATGTATTTATCGCTCCCAGTCCCGCGTGGAAGTTTGAACGACGAGTAAACATTATTTTTTTTGTTGTAACATTTTTTTTTTTGCAGCTGTCCAGTTTTCTCTGACGTATGTATAGTAGAAGAAGGAACACCACGAGCCTTATACCCTGACTGTTGCTCCAAACTGGCACCCAACATGACACAACCGGAAGGATGCACAGCTGTGGTATAATTATTATTGGAACGGAGCAAATAAACTTTTTATTGTAACTTTATTTTTTTAAAGATCTCCAAATCATGGCAGTACAAAACATAAAACATGTACTGAAAATGTGAACACAACGTTATTTATTATAAATCGTATCCTATTTTGGTATGTACCATTTAATTATAACCTATCACAATAATTGTATTAGATACACAACACAGGTTAGTCCGACTCTGAAATAAACCTTGCCAGACGTGGCGAAATCGCCCTATTAGTGGTCATAGATACCTGCCTACCCCGTAAGGGATACCGGCGTGACTATATTATTGCTATTGCCTGCTGTCGGGTGCAGTTCACTAACTGTTATTTCCGAGCTCGAATTAACTATGCGTCTGTTCTGCTCGTCCGTCTACTGAATACGACTTAAGTCACAAGAGCTACTGAAGTGCATTAAAGGGGGATTTTAGGAAAAACAAATTACCCCGCACTAAGAAGTACGAAAAAGTAGTTTCAGTTAAATTAGAATCTAAATCTGAATCTGAAATAGTTATTTTCAACCTGAACAAAAGCTGGTAGGTTGTATTCTCCTGAGAAATCATATAGGGAGAAATTATATTATATTATTATATTTACTTAATACCATAGCAGAATATTATAATATTTGCACTCTCTAATGTTGCCATGCCTTTGCACGGTGTCACAATGTATACCTAATTTTATTTATTATGTAAGTAATAATGGGGCCCGGAACAAAATCTTATTTAAGGAGATCTCCGCTCGTCTCATCGAGGCAACAGGTGACCCAAGGGCTAGCAGCAGCTTAGCAACGAGGCAATGCTGCCAGTATCCTTGGAACTCTGCCTCGATGTGGCGTACTGGACGAAATATTTTCTTACCAAGATAACTAACCCACATTTGGTTATGATTATTTCACAAAATATAATTTTCAGGTTTCCTCCATGCTGGACTGGGAGCGATAGAAAAACATAGAATGTGCCAGCTGCATCTCCTCCCGGGCATGCTGTAAAAACCAGCTAAGGGATTCGAGGGTGTATTGCAATTTATAGGCGATGGGCTGACAATCCATCACTATAGCAATATACATTATCATCTGTAATATAATAACCCTCAAAACTTGTCAGACGTGGCGGAACGACTTTTGTTTAGGTCGTTTTTGCTCTGCCTACTCCTCTAGAGATAAAGGCGTGATTTGTGTGTGTGTATAATTTTCAGAAGAATGTGCAATACCTATTTTTTTAAAAACTGACTTTTTCGGACTCTATACAAGAGCCGTGATCGCGGAAGATTAACTAAGGTCACATCATGTTCGTCATAATCATAATGGTATATTTTGATATAAAATGTTCTACCTCAAGGTTGTAAGGCTCGTATTTATAAAGCGATCTCAAGTTTGAGAGCGATATTAAGTATGGATTTGACAGGCCGTTTTGTACTGAAATGACATTTCTGATTCAAACTCAACTCAAACTCAAACTCGCTGTCACTCTAGAGAGCTGATAATAAATACGGGCCTAAGTTCGCAGGATGTGCTGACCGTTTCTTGTGGTAGTGCAGCTTGTTGGACATAGTTCTTCTTTCAGAGACCATGCAAGCTGATGAGATTGATACGGTAAAAATGCAAATAGAAAACGAATTCAAGCAGTATTATTCTTGCGTAGGTAGTTAAAATCCTCCTAATGAGTAAAAAAATACTGAAAATTTTCTACACAATATTCGTAGAGCAATATCCTGTTCCTAGTTAATCTGACGTAAGACGCTTAATATGAGAAGAGTGCATAGAGCATGCTCTCCTTTTTTACGTCATATAAAAAGCAGTCTTACGTCATATTAGGAATGTCAATGTCTTGTGTTTATTTTCTATCCTGTTCTTATGTCAAAGTTAAAAAAGTGACAGCGCTATCTTAAAATTAGTTAAGGAATGATGCCACCAGAATCGAGAGCATTATCTAAGGATGTTTTTCCATTCTTCAATTTCTTATGTTACAATCGTCATTGCTAGTTGACGCCTACATTTGGGACTGGGCAGTCTTAAGCTACTAATATTAAGCATATAAGTACTTACTTCCTTACTTTTCAAAGGTTTTATCGTATCGATATCTCATAGCTTAGTACATAGAACTTTCTGTCTGTCTGTCTAACCGCCACAATTTAAACCCATTGTCTTAATGAAACAGGCCGTTTCTACACATTATGGCTTCTGTCTCGGCATTTTCTCCAACAAATGGTTCAAGCGGTAGGTAATGTTATTTGCAGCTGAAGATTTTTTTCAACATTGCTGTCGATTCGTTCCGGGCACAACTTAACTAAATCTTGACCAAAATTATAGCAGTCTCTTTCTGTTCTCACATGATTGAAAATTATGGGTAATTTTTGCAACCACGAATTGCTACCATGATGAGTCTTTAAACCTGTATCCTTTTATTGTTATTTCTTTGGTGGCAATATAAAAAAAGATTCCACGGCAAAAGAAAAATTAATAGGTAATAAGGCAAAAGAATGAGTGGGACACGTGCGAGTTATTTCTGGTACCTACGAGTATGATGGCTTTTGATAACAGTAAGTTCAAAAAGAAACGGATGGCTAAAAAGTTGGTATATTTTATTTGGAAACTTACTTAATACCCTGCCTCATTGTGGTGCGTTGGGAGAAGTTTTCAATTTATAATTTTTATTTATCGTAAGTTTAGTTTAGTGTTATTTAACCATTGTTATTATGTATATTTAAAAAAATATATTATTATATTCCTAAATAAGTATAAATAAGATTACAATATTTTACGTGCTCATCTTCATAATATTTCGTTAAGAAAATAAAGCCTCTTTGAATAGAAGTAGGTACTGTAAAGTTAAGCTCACATACCATAAAACGTTATTACTACGGAACGACCATATTAAGAGGCTACCCTGAGCCAAGTGGCGCCCTCATCAGTCAAAAAATCATAATCCACTGAAAACACAATCAATCGAAAATCCGGTACGGCGAATTGAAGTTAAAGCAAAGAAGATAATTTAGAACATCATAAACTTGAAATTCATAGTTCCTGGTAGTAACAGAAAGAAAATTTGCGAAAAACGGCCACTTTTAGCACTTTTGCTATCTGTAACTGCTGTAAACACTGAATCATAAGTTTATGATGTTCTAAATTATCTTCTTTGCTTTAACTTCAATTCGCCGTACCGGATTTTCGATTGATTGTGTTTTCAGTGGATTATGATTTTTTGACTGATGAGGGCGCCACTTGGCTCAGGGTAGCCTCTTAAGGGCACAATCTCAAATCATTAGGAGAATTTTCAGAGCGTTTATTAATAAAAGTTTCATCATTAAGTGCACTTGAATAAAGGATTCTTCCGTGTCACAGGAACGTTACAGGAGATAAATGTATGTACATTGCTGTTTCAAATTGCAACATTTTCGCGAAAGTAAGGTTTACCTACCTAAACTATTATTATGATGATTGCTGACAGCTCATACAAGTTCGAATAAAAAAAAAACGGTCAAGTGCGAGTCGGACTCGCTCACCAACGCTTCCGTACCAACTTGGGGGTATTTAAAGCTATTTTAGAACCCCCAGTCTTGTTCACCCGAAAAGGTAAGAATTGGAATAGTACATTACGATATAAGTGCGGTGGGTTGATTATTACAGCCGAGGCGATATTGCTAGCCCGAGCCGTAGGCGAGGGCTACAAGAAAGCAGAGGCTGTAATTATCAAACCGCACGTATGTCGTACGACGTTTTATAACATATTTGCGAGGAAATAGCAAAAAAATTAAAACAATACAGCGAAAAGAAAAAACGCGCGGAATAATCTTTACTCGTTAACAAATTAGCGATGCGCGTGCATCCACAGATTACCTAGTATATATCGCGCAGCGCTTTTTTTTTAAGGCAAAGGCACAAAAACAGCCAGTATAACTAATAAACTAAATTAATATTTTTATGTTTTGTTACAGATAAATTGTTGAAATTTATTGTCAAAATAAATTAAATTAAAGAATGAAATGTTTATTCATTATATTTTATCTCCCAAAGTTAAATTTATTCATAAAACGTTTACCGCTTTTCTGACGTAAAAACTCTTTGCTAAGATTTAAAAAAGTACCGTTCGATAAACCGTGCGTTTTACCTAATAAAAAAAAAACTCGTGTGTTTTACAGCACTCGTGCATTTTACATTACGATAACGCACAAGTACGTAATAAGATACAATACAATATTGAAATTGGTGTAATAAGAGACCCTTTACGAGCAAATGTGTTATAAAGACTTTTTTCACACAAAAATATGAACTGGACTACACCATCCGGGCTTAATTTCGTAATGCATTAGTGATATACCTACAGCACAAACCACGCATCAAATAAAATAAATAAAAATATTTAAATTCTAATAACTATTTTTATTTATTTTATTTGATGTGTGGTTTGTGCTGTATATCACTAATGCATTACGAAAAAAAGCCCGGATGGTGTAGTGGATAGGGCCGCGGCCTTCTGTGCAGGAGGTCGTGGTTCGAATCCCACTACGTACCAATGTATTTTTCGATTTTCGAATTTCATATGTACGTTTATTTGGCGATTTTACGGTGAAGGAAAACATCGTGAGGAAATCTGCACACACCTACGAAGAAATTCATAATCTAGGATTGGGTCTGGTTTCCCTTCTGGGTTGCGGAGGTCAGATGGCAGTCGCTCTATGTAAAAACCAGTACCCTCGTTCAATCCCCTAGATTAGGTAGCCGACCCCGTGAAATACGCGAAAATGGCTAAGAAGATGATGATGATTTAAATTCTAATAAATTTGTAAATCAGAAACAGTAAGCCAACTGTAGTCACTCAACTTATGGCGTTAAATAGGTACTCTGCTCAACCTCCGCTGCGCCCCGCGTCCACCCGGCTGCACCACCACCGCCGCGCCCGCTGCCGTACCGTCATGTACCGTAGTGTGCATGACTAGTGACTATGGTTGGCCTATTCGTTTCCAATATACGAATTTATTAAAATTTGTTGGTATCACTAATACTCATTAAGTGGTTTAAAGGAACGCAGTACTTTTTTACACCCTGTATTTTGGAAAGACTATACATCTAATTTCTTTTCTTATTGCAATGTACAAAATGTTAGGGCAAACACTGACTTGTTGAAATTTGAAATACCGGCTGTAAATAAATTTGCTGACCTAACTTTAAGGTGTGAACCTACCCATGAAACTGAACAACTTTCCCCAAGGAACATAGGTAATAAAACATGACATAAACATGACATAAACATGACATAAAAAGTGAAATATGACATAAAATTTGGCCCTCCCATAAAAATGGTGTCAGTGGCTCGAATAATGTTTATATTAAGAAGTATATTTTTGCATACAACAAAATTCAGATATTTATTGTGAATTTTTATTTCATAAAAAGGTGCAATGGACTGCAAAATTAAAAATATTGTCGTTTTAAACAGAACTGCATACTTCTGTGGGCCAATTACTTGGCCTGGGATGTTAGCGCATATTAGAAACTCAAAAGCCCTTGAGAAATTAATAAAATAATAATTGCATCTCTTGAACATCTTAAGTCCCGAGATTAAGTTATATTGGGAACTCGAGCATGGCGTAACACCACAGTACCAAATTAGACTTTGGTATTTTTTTATAAAATGATACACCAACTCTATTTTTTTGTATTTATTAGTTTCTACACACATGTCACATACATACATAAAACAAAGGCAAAACCTATAGGGTACTTCCCGGTGACCTAGGATCTTGAAATTTGGCAAGAAGCAATGTTTCCTAGCACAATCGAAGGAAAAAATCCAAAAACTATTTTTTTTTTGGTTAGATCACAAAAAAAGAATACTTTTAGTTTTCGGTTCCCTTGCAATTAATCAAACAAACGTTCGTAACTTTTGATTGCGAAGACTTAGAAGTATGATTCTTTTACAGCTTCAAGGGACCCAAGACTTGAGTATTCAGTATAAATTTCAACTTGATACATTCACGAATTCCTGAGAAAAAGGGTCTTGACAGACGGACGGACGGACAGACAGACAGACGGACAACCGAGTGATCCTATAAGGGTTCCTTTTTTCCTTTTGAGGTACGGAACCCTAAAAATGGAAAATCTGCTCAATGATTTGACTCCAACATGACTTACATTCTGAGCCAATATCTTTTCATGGGCTGATATGGAATTAGTGACCGGTCATGAAGTGGTTGTCTGCCTCTACCTCTACCACATGTAAAGTTTCTGTTTATCCACGGTCCAAACTGCCTCGGGCACTCATCTACTAGCGAGCACCTCCTCGTTTCCTTGCACCAGCCACAATTAAACTCAGCATTCAGATTGTGACAGTCTTGGCAGTTGTTAGCCATTTTGTTGCATTGATACACAACCAAAAGCACCGAATTCGAGTATGGCTCAGCACCACCCCACAGCAGTGACAGTCCTCCAATTACAACGTTCTGGCTAATCTTTAGGATCGCCATTTCGCATAATATATAATTTTGATCTATTGCTCCTTGGACTTGATACACTTTTTGTTCAACATTTACCTCACATATGATATTTCTTTCATAAATGGTCATGTCATCGATCCTCATGTCCAGCTTGATGAGCTGTCTTATGCCTGCGGGAACAAAAAGAGGGCTTTTCGTGACAATTTCCGAGCAAAATCTTGCGTGAAACTGGTTTCTTTTCCATATGTTATCTAGGAAAGTTTTTTTGGGACAGTGAAATCTGGCATGACTAGTGCATCCAAAGTCATGGCACCATTCGCATTCAATGGCAGCTTTTTTGCAGTCATTGCAGCTTCTAAATGATCGACAGTAGCTATGGATGCTATCTCTCTCGATTCGTTTATCGGTAAGTTCTGTCATTTCACAAGTTAGTACCAAAGCCAGGATGATGAGATTGATGAGTATCCTGTGCCTTGTGAACCGCAGATAAGTTTTCATTCTGAACTGTAACATATTAAAAATTTAATTAGAGGACAGGAGAGTTAATTTATTTAGGGGAAAACGAACAATTTAAGATTTTCCGTAGCAATCTTTTCACTCACTTTTACTCTACAGAAAACAAAACTACCGGCTTTAAGGGGAGAAAGTGGGGACATGTATTGCTGTGACCTTAGAGCAACACGGGGCGGAGCGGAAGGCCATGTTGCTCTAAGGCTGTGAGGTCACAAAAATAACGAAAATAAGAAGGATTTTGGTGAACTATTTTTCAAGCTTCATCACATGAAAAAGGTAATTAAAAAAAACGCGAATCAAACCGGGCGATCTGATCACTTTTTGCAATTATTGTTCAAAAGTACGTATATTCATACGTAACATACATGAAATCAAAGTTTAGTCTCTTGCGGGGAAGGCAGAGCTTGAAACGTCTAGTAAAAGTCGCTTTCGCCCCGTCTGACAAGATTTGAGAGTCATTTCAGAAAGTTTGAACTGTGTATTGCTGTAGTAAAAGGTGCTTTGGGAAAGTTGTTTGGAATCATTAGTAGAAATTATTGTAGTTTAGAGGAACGGAGTACTTATTTTTACACCCCATAAGAGCAGGCTCTCTGAGGAGTCTCGTTCAATAAATTCGGGCCCCGAATCGATAAATCTGAACAACTATCACCAGGGTTTTTTTTAAGAAATGATAAAAAAAAATACTTTTCCATACAAATTGCCTGATCATGGTGGTCATTTTGAATGGGAAAGTCAACAATTTCTTTCATCTCATGAAAGAATTTCCTGATGTAAGTTGTTCAGTTTCATTAACTGAGCAACCCCTATCAGTTTGCGGGAAGTTGTCACTTACATTCGGTTTAATAACGTACCTTTGATGATTCGGAAGTCGATATTTGTCTACGAAGTCAACTGCCTGTCCTGTCTAGTACACAACTGAACGGAAGAAAAAAATAATCATTATTCTTAGTTTGTATTGCTAGTGTTATTTGTAAACATTCTATTCTGACATCACTAACCCATTGTTATCTGATTCATTTTATAGTCCTAAATACTTTGGTGTAATCGATTTGCATGACATATCATTCTATAGCAATATACAGACATCTCTAAAAAAAGTCTTAGTTATTTCGAATTATTTATTTGTTTATGTCAATATAACAAATATACTAAAAAATACCTATGTTACAATTATTATATTTTTTAATTTTATTTATTGAAAGAAATCTTACAACTATTACATTTACATAAAAATCATAGACTAATACATATTGTTTGCCAAAATAGATTTCACATTAATACATTTTATTTAACAAATAACAGCTAAATTAAGTTATTAATTATTAAATTAAATTTTGTTGAAACAGTTTTATCAGGTGATTGATTAGGAAATAAACAATAATCAAAACGCTTTATATTGTGATCTTAACAAATAATTTAAAAAATAAATGTTTTTTTTTTTATACATAACATACATAATAATCACGCCTTTATCCCTAATGGGGTAGGCAGAGCGTAAACGACCTAAACAAAGGTCGTTCCGCCACGTCTGACAAGTTTTGAGGGTTACCCAGATAGATCTGTATATTGCTAACTAGCTTTCCGCCCCGCGGTTTCACCCGCAGCCAAGAGTTTTCCCGTGGGATTGAGTTCCCGCGCTGTTCCTACCTTTAAAACTGACGGAATTTCAATACAAACTTCCATCCCCTATTTAACCCCCTTAGGGGTGGAAAATACAAAAACGCTGAAACATGTGTTCATTATTTTTTAATCTTTAGCCCAAAAACAAAATTGGAAGATCCTGCCATCAAAATTGACGGAATTGCCATACAAACTCTTATCCTCTATTTAACCCTCTTAGGGGTGAAAAATACAAAAATGCTGAAACACGTATAAATTATTTTTTAATCATTAGCCTAAATACAAAATTTGAAGATCCTACCTTCAAAATTGACGGACTTTCATACAAACTTCAACCCCCCTTTTTACCCGTTTAGGGAGGGAAAATCCGGAAATCCTTTCTTAGTGGGAGGTTACGTTATAAGAGAAACTTGCTCTCTAAGTTTAACGATTCTAGCTTTAGTAGTTTAGGCTCTGCGTTGATGAATCAGTCAGTCAGTCAGTCAGTCAGTCAGTCAGTCAGTCAGTCAGTCAGTAAGGACAAACGATTTTATAAGTTTAGAAGATAGTGACAGGTTGTCACCCATCGCCTAAATTACAATACTGACACCTTAAGATCCCTTAGCTGATTTTTACAGCATCCCCGGGAGGAGATGCAGCTGGCACATTCTATGTTTTTCTATCTCTCCCAGTCCAGCATGGAAGTAAGTTTTTTTTTATTGTTTTGTTATAATAATGTTTGTGTTTAATGGGTAAACTCACTCATTATTTTTTTACTATAGAAAGTTACATTATTTGATAGTTTGTAATCATCATCATCAGCCTCTATCAGTCCACTGCTGGACAAAGGCCTCTCCCATGGCACGACACTCAGCTCGGTCTTCAGCCGTTCTCATCCACTTTCTGTCCGCTTTCTTACGAATATAATCGTCCCACCTAGTTTCAGGACGTCCTACACTACGTTTGCCTTGTAGTCTCCACTCTAGAACTCGTCTGCTCCAACGGCCATCGGTTCTACGACAGATGTGACCAGCCCACTGCCACTTCAGCCTACTAATTCTCTGAGCTATGTCGGTAACTCTGTTTTATGTCGGATAACTTCGTTTCGTATCCGATCTCTATATATCCGATAGTTTGCAATATATTTGTAATATAATAACTGTTAAGAATACACTTTTCCCGTTCACTGTACTGAGTGCAAAAGCAAATAAAAAAGTTATAATAGGTAAGTTTATTATTGGGTGACGTCCACCCGGGGAGCGTCGGAAACTGGGCGCAGCCTCGGACCCGGTAGAGATCTATCTGAACTGAAACAACCTTCAAAACTAGTCAGGGCGGAACCTAGGGGAGAATGTAAATCCCATATATTTTTGCCGCCCGCATATTCGTTCGCTTGGATTAACGTACTTTCTTCCCTTTCTTCAAGTAAGAACTAATATACTTTCCGAATAGGTGTAGTATAAAAATACTTTACTTATCATGCGCATGTTCATACTTGGCATACGCTGCGATCTTTCTTTCATTCTTCGTCGGCTTTGGCACGTTGTGGTCACTACGCAGCTTATATAATTAATATGATGTACAAAAATAATAACAGCCATCCAATGAATGACATAAATTGCGGATTGATTTTGAAATGTTTGCTGACCATGAGTTGCTGACCAATTAACTATTTTGCGCTCATTTATGATTATTTTTTTACCATTATCAAAATTATTTGCGGAACAAGGATTGCTGCCTGATTTTTTTTATTGCAGATAAAACCTTTTTATGCTGACCAAATTATTTGAATGCTGTTTCTTTGTGGCTTACAAAATTTTAATATTGCGAACCATTTAATTACTTCTCAATTTGTTATAACTTGAGAAATCCTTTTTATCCGTGTATAGTTAACACCCTCCTACCCTACCCTATTATAAATCCGTGATTTTATGTATGTACCTACGTTATGTAATGTATTTATATACCTACGCTACATAAAAAAAATACCATTTCCGCAATAATGTAATTTACTACTAACTAGGTGTGAAATTGCCAAAACTATTTAATTATCGTGAAACAAACTATTACTAACATTCACTTGGTTTCATAACTGCCTGTCGAGATCAAGTCTTTAAAAATGAAACGGTTAATAATTTTATTTCTAAGTCTGATCTGTTTGGCATTATGCGACTTTTACATAGGCATGTTCCAGAAAAATGATAAGTTGGTTGCTCAAGATCGTCTTTACAAGGATAAAATTCCTTACAGAATCCAATATGCGAAATATGGAAGGATTTTTAAATGCCCGGTAAGTAACTCTGTTCAAAATATAGCCCGCTTGATAAGTAATCATGGTCTAAAAAAATTTACCAGATGTATTTGATGCAGTGCAGTCAAACAAGACTTTTTATTTATATAGGTATGTATGACTAGATGACCCGGTGCACTTCGTATCACCTACCTATTCTAACTACATAAAAACTCTACCTTCACTAAAATGGATTATAAAAATGTATATCGGTAATAATAAAATAGAATGACTTCCCTCTCCCTCCCAGCCCTCACTTCCCTCTCCCTCCCAGTCCTCACTTATCTTTCCCTCCCAGCCCTCACTTCCCTCTCCCTCCCAGACCTCACTTACCTCTCCCTCCCGGCCCTCACTTACCTCTCCCTCCCAGCCCTCATTTCCCTCTCTCTCCCGGCCCTCACTTCCCCTCCCTCCCGGCCTTTACTTCCCATCTCAAGATTGAGAGCAATATTGAGTGCGGATTTGACAGGTAATTTTGTACTGGAATGACATTTCTGATACGAACTCAAACTCGCTGTCACTCTTGAGAGCTGATTATAAATACGGGCCTTAGTCCCAAGTATTTTTACGGTATTTTTCATTTTTTTTACTCATTTCAGTAATGTGTAAATTTTATTTGATTTTTAGATCACATACTTGCGAGTAGTGGACAGATTGGGCTATGGTCGTGGGCCAAAAACTAAAATCATACGCGGTGGACTTCGAAAAACCTATGTGGTTCTTCGTCTCTCCGCCTACAACTCCCCGATTTCTGTCAACATCTACGTTGGTTGTGACAATAAACCCCATAAAACCACTAGGACTACTGCTTCAGTAGCAACAACAGGTTCTGTAAAAATAAAAACCACTAGGACTTCTGCTTCAGTAGCAACAACAGATTCTGTAAAAATAAAAACCACTGGGACTACTGCTTCAGTAGCAACAACAGCTTCTGTAGAAGCAACAACTGCAGAAGCAACGACAATTTTAGAAACAGAAACAAATGCGACAACTACAGAAGCAGAAACAAGTTCGGCATCTGCAAAAACAAATGATACAATTACAGAAGAAACCAAAAGTGCGGAAACTACTGAAACGGTTACTACCAAAAATGGATCAAGTAAAGAAGAAAACAAAAGTGCGGAACCTAATAAAACGGATAATTCAAGTAAATAAAGAAAGATTAACCCAATAAATAGCTGTTCATTAAACTTGGTCTTTTTTTCTAAACAAAAACTACCATTTAAATTGCTTATTATTCTTTCTTTCTCCGTGCCTTTTCCCATTTCACTTGGGGTCAGCCCTCTGAATATGTTTGCGTTATTCGGTTCTGTCACTCCAATCTGCGGGTATGTCTTTTGAAGTTTTATCGAGGTTTCTCCACCAAGTCGCCAAAGGCCGTCCTCGGGGTTGTTTGTCTGTGTCAGTGTTTAGCGCAATTTTGACCGGGTGTTCGTCTTCTCGGGGCACCACGTTTCCATGCCATCAGAGCTGGGATTCTTGAAGTTTATCTGGTTAAAGTGCCACTTTAAAAGTTCCTATGCTCGTTTGTCACCATATCCAGCTTCGTTACGCTACCTGCCCATCTAAAAGCATCTTTATTTCAGCAAAATGAAGTTTGGCTTTATGCTCTTGCTTGGTTGTCCAGCACTCTGCACTATAGAGTAGAACAGGCCTTACACAGGTCTTGTAAACTTTTCCTTTCGTTTTCATAGGCATTCTACGGTCGCAAAGTACACCCGACAAGGATCGCCATTTCATCCCCTTCGTGGCCGGGGAAAAGGATGCCATATCGACTGTTCGATTATTTGGCAGGCGGTCGGCTAAGATGCCGTTGTATCTCCCGGAAGATATTCTGTTGACAACGTGATTTCCAGGCTTTTCAAGAGCTTCATTTTCAGTTCTAGAGAACTGGAGATCACCTGCACCTCCTGGAAAATCACTGTCATCACTACATCACTATCACTACATAGTATAAAACAAAGTCGCTCCTCGCTGTCTGTATGTCTGTATGTATGCTTAAATCTTTAAAACTACGCAACGGATCTGTTTTTTTAATAGATAGAGTGATTCAAGGGAAAGGTTTATATGTATAATACATGCATAATTTAGTAGAGAAACACTGATAATTTTAGAGGTTTCTAATGTGATGTCGTAAATAAACTCATTTTTTTGCGCTTACATTGCAAACGCTGAACCCTACGAGATAGATCAAAATAATGTACTACAGTATTGTACACCTTAATAAGGTCAACAAAAAAGTTCGCGATGGTATATGTCTATCTCTTAGGGATAACCCACAATAACCATTTTTAATTCTTTACATTTTACGAGAAATAATGGCTTATTTACGAAGCAATTTTAAGAACATACTGCATTAATTCTTATCGAAATAAACATGTTGTTAGGCTTGGACATTAAATGTAGATTATACGTATATGTCTTTTACACTCTATACTTTTGATCAATACTTTAGAAGATATCAAGCGTATAACTTACGCGAAATCGAAAAATATGACGCGGGACGCGCGCCCCCCGGCCGATCGGCGCTCTTGCCAGCCGCACTGTGTGTTCATGCGCAGTGTGGTCACAAGGACCTTCAAGTAGGAAACGGCTCGTTTCTTGAAGACTGCCAGACGGACCGGAAATACCAGAGCAGACAAATGCTTCCTAACAAAAAATATTCATTTAATTCAGTTCAGGAGATTATCGAGTTCAAACAGACCAACGGACAAATAAATTTAAATTGTATTCTAATATCGTTTGCATCGTTTTAATGTAAAGACACACTAATATACAATTTTATTGATGTACTGTACGTACTTATACTGGGTGTAAGGGACAGCGTCCCGCAAACTGATAGGGGTTGCTCAGTCAACGATACTGAACACATATCACCAGGAATTTTTTTTAGGAAATGTAAAAAGAAATTTGCTTTTCCATACAAATTGTCTGATCGATGTGGTCATTTTGTATGAAAAAGCAAATTTTTATTTTTATTTCCTGAAAAAAAATCCTAGTGATAGTTGTTCAGTATCGTTGACTGAGCAACCCCTATAAGTTTGCGGGACGCTGTCCTAATATACCGGGTGTAAGGGACAGCGTCCCTTACACCCGGTATATTACTACGCACGGCTGTTCACTTACACTGTTTAGTCTTTATCCAACGACATGTTTCGGAGCTGATTATGTCTCGCTTATTTAAATAAGTTAATTTAATTACTGTATGTACATTGTTACTCGTTAGGAAGAATATTTAAGTAATAGACGTGAAATTATACTGTTTGATATTTTCTCATATTTTAAGTAATTCGTTATTTCTTTACGAGCAGATACCTACACTTGACTATTGCAGTATAGTTACTATTGTTAATAAAGTAACGCATTTTTTTTTATCGACTTTATTAAAATCATTTGACATCGGTTTTAATGTGAGTGGTGACAAAGTTTCTAATGTCTAAAAAGGAGCATTTTAATTAAATTAAAAGCTTTTATTTAACTTGCATTGTAACTAGCTAACTAACTAACAAACTAACTAACTAACTATGTGTGTTCGGGTGGAATCTTGCAACTCAATTTTGAAGCAGTTATCTTCAACCAATTGAGCTGAAATTTTGCACACTTATGTTAATCCGGTGACGATGCAATATTATGATATCATCAAGCTGATCTCGTGATGGAGTTGACAGATATCTACTGGATCTCCCTCATGGAAAGTGATAAGATATCTAAATTTAGGCTCATTATATTTGTTGTCTTGAGTAGTTTCCATTACACATGATGACCAGGGTCAAATGATGAAGCCGACAGGTAGCCGTCGGAACTGCCTCGTCCGAAGTGCTAAGATAGCCGAGTTCGGGCTCATTATATTTGTTGTCTTAAACAGTTTCTATTACACATGATGACGAGGGTCCAATGATGAAGCCAACATGAAGCCGTCGGAACTGCCTCGTCGGAAGTGCTAAGATACCCGAGTTCGGGCTCATTATATTTGTTGTCTTAAGCAGTTTCTATTACACATGATGACCAGGGTCAAATGATGAAGCCGACAGTTAGCCATCGGAACTGCCTCGTCGAAGTGCTAAGATAGCCGAGTTTGGGCTCATTATATTTATTGTCTTGAGCAGTTTCTATTGCACATGATGACGAGGGTCTAATGATGAAGCCGACTGATAGCCATCGGAACTACCTCGTCGAAAGTGCTAAGATACCCGAGTTCGGGCTCATTATATTTGTTGTCTTAAGCAGTTTCTATTACACATAATGACGAGGGTCCTATGATGAAGCCGACATGTAGCCGTCGGAACTGCCTCGTCGGTAGTGCTAAGATAGCCGAGTTCGAGCTCATTATATTTATTGTCTTGACCAGTTTCTATTGCACATGATGACGAGGGTCCAATGATGAAGCCGACTGATAGCCATCGGAACTACCTCGTCGAAAGTGCTAAGATAGTCGAATTTTTGGCTCTTTATATTTGTTTTCTTGAGCAAATTCTATAACACATAATGACGAGGGTCTAATGATGAAGCCGAAAGATAGCCATCGGAACCGCCTCGTTGAAAATACTACGATAGCCGCGTGTGGGCTCATTATATTTGTTGTCTTGAGCAGTTCCTATTATACATTATGAAGAGCTTGCCCCTCACAGAAAAAATAATATTTAAAACAGTTCGCCATATGACTTTAAAGTCATTGCCACTATGGTGCATCTCGTTTGGGGTGGTGAGAGGGGTTTACCACCCTCACAGAAGGAGAAAAGTTAAAACGTGTTTCGAAAGTACTCAACGTAGTGAGACTGGGGGGTTGAGGGGGGCTTGCCCCCCTCACAGGAAAATAAATATTTAGAACAGTTTTTGAAGTCGCTACCGCTATGGCGCATCTCGACTCGACTACCCCAGTCCCCATGTCGGCTTGCTCTACACAGAAAGAGAAAAATTTAAATGTGTTTTTAAAGTAGTCAAAGTAGCAAGGCGGGGGGGTTGAAACAGAAAAAGAAAAAATCAAAATAGTTTTTAAAGTCGTTGCCGCTATGCTGCATCTTGCCCCCTCAGAAAATAAAAAAAAATTAAAACAGTTTTTGAAGTTGTTACCGCTTCGATGCATTTCGACTTGCCCCTGACAGAAAAAGAAAAGTTGAAATGTTTTTATATTTTACCGCTACAATGCATCTCGACTGGGGGGATGAAAGAGGTCGCATCCGCCCCCCTCACAGAAAAAGAAAAGTTTTAATCTGTTTTAAACAATTAATTCACATGTGTTTTTGAAGTAGGTAGTTGTTGTGTGACTAAAATGTAAAAAATAAATTATAAGTAAAAAAACTTTTTAAAACAAGCTTTTATATTATAAAAATTATGTAATGACGTTGTAAATTGATAGTAAAAGTTTTAAAGGAAAATTTTATTTTATTCTTTTTAGCGCATTAAAGATAAAAGCTTGTTTTAAAAAGTTTTTTTTACTTATAATTTTTTAAAATAATTTTCGGACATGGTTATGAAAGTAATAAGGTGATCAATGCAACAACCCAGTACAATAAAGTACACGTGCAATAAAATTACAATAAAATTGAAGCCCATTCATTATTTTTTTAATCTTCAGCATTTAATGCATAATAATAAACTATTCGTTAATCGAAACAAATACAAATGGAACTCATAAGACATGGTATAATTTCATTAGTCTTTCAAGGTGGACTGCATAGGTACTTAAATAGACAATAGTCACGTTTGTATTCCTTACGAGGCAGACAAAGCTTCAAAGACTTCGTAAAATAAAAGGGCATTTTTTGCCACGTTTGACAAAGTTTGACAGTCTGTTTAGAAACCACCTAGGTACTGTGTATTGCTAGTGTTGGACTGACAACCCAGCGCCAATCGCAATACACTAAAACCCTTGTTTCCCTCTAGGTACTGAATTCTACAATGTGCCCGGGAAGAGAAACAGCTGGAACATTCTGTGTTTTCTTCCTTTCTATTTAATCACCGTCAGCAGTTAGACGTGAACGCGAAGCGTGAGAGCGTGAAGCAGTATTTAGTTTAGTATAGACTTTTTATCTCACGACTGCCGCTTTGCCATACTTGTGTATGTAAATGTATCTACGGGCGATAATTTCCTTAGTGTGCGTGAGTTCGCCATAGTAAACGTGTATTTACGCACACAACACAAGCGTTCGTGTCCGTACAACAACCACATTATGGCCGAGCGGCAGTCGTGAGATAAAAACACTATAATATAATATGTTATGATAAGTTTTCGTGGTAGGAAATTTACCATCCGCAACCACGACTCGTGTAACCGAGTTGAAATGTTGCGATAAACAGGTGAATTCCCTTTGCTTTTAACAACAAAACTTATCGCGAGTGACCCGGTAATAAGTAAAATGCATACATACATAAAATCACGCCGTTATCCCTAATGGGGTAGGCAGAGCGAAAACGACCATAAAGGTCATTCCACCACCGTCTGACAAGTTTTGAGGGTTATTTTATTTCAGATGGTAATGTGTATTGCTATAGTGACAGGTTTTCAGCCCATCGCCTAAATTACAATACATTATAACCCTCCATGCTGGACTGGGAGTGATAGAAAAACATAGAATGTGCCAGCTGCATCTCCTCCCGGGCATGCTGTAAAAACCAACTAAGGTATTCGAGGGTTTTAATGTATTGCAATTTAGGCGATGGGCTGACAACCTGTCACTAATAGCAATACACATGACCATCTGAAATAACCCTCAAAACTTGTCAGACGTGGCGGAACGACCTTTCGGTCGTTTTCGCTCTGCCTACCCCATTAGGGATAAAGGCGTGATTTATGTACGTATGTACATACGATTTATGGACATAACCCTCGTATCCCTTAGATGGTTTTTACAGCATGCCCGGGAGGAGATGCAGCTGGCACATTCTATGTTTTTCTATCACTCCCAGTCCAGCATGGAAGAGATAAGTAAAATGAGTGAGAATAATTGCGAGTGCTTAAAAAATTAAGTACGCCGTTGTCCCCCACCACGTTCCTAAATAATACCTAACCCGTAAGAAAACAGGTATGATTTTATGTTGCTTGTTAAACTACATCACTGGGTGCAAGCGATATCGCGGATTGTAGTTATAGCACGGTTAAATCATGCACATTTACATCACGCAATTGGAAAACCATAAAAATATTATTATTGTTGCACATTAAAACGGTGTGTTCACAGTTTACGAAATCCAGTGGTTTGTTTTCAGGCGATGTTGGATACGATTGTTGAATAAATAAATATACTTTGTTGTTTCACTGTTTTTTTTTTATGAATCTTCCAATTACGGACGTTCATTCTAAGTTCAGGGAAACTTTAAACTGTACCATAATACCAGGTGTAAAAAAAATGCTGACCAAAACGAATCCATGCAACTGTATCACTTTTCCCAAGGAACAAATGATTTTTTAAATTATATTTTACTAGCGGACCCGGCATACTTCGTCCAGCCCAGAAAAACAACTTGTCCCGTGGGAATGACATACTTTCCCGTGGTAAAAGTCAGTTAAAAACCTTCCTCATAAATCACTCTATTCATTAAAAAAAAACGCATCAAAATCCGTAGCCTAGTTTTAAAGATCTAAGCATACATACATACAGACATACAGACAGAGGGAAGCGACTTTGTTTTATACTATGTAAGGATGAGAACCTTTATCGATACTAAAACAACCCTTGAGCTACGGCACACAATTAAATTAAGACCCTGTATAAAATGGACAGCTAATTCAGTGTCATCCTAATTTCAAAATTCAAAATACTCATGAGTCAAGTTCACTTTTCAAATTTTAATACCCAAAATTCATACCCCCTTGATTAAGAGTTTAAAAGAATCGAGAACAATGGGAAAGAGGTTAATTGAATATTTGACCAGACCCAGTAGGTACCTACGGCCGATTTGAATTTCAAATATCATCGCAGTTTTACTAAACCTCTGCCGTACTTTTTTAGGAGTGTTCTTGTTACACCTTTTATTCAATATTTTTTATACCTTCTAATATTTGCAAGTGTGCTCTTGTAAGCTTAGCTTGTTTGAAACGGAACGGATTCCAACCTCTCTAAGAGCAGCTATTTAGGCATGATCTCCGCAGAGTAATCCTCCCCGCAACCCTTTCCCACGTGTAACCTAGTCGAGATATGCAATGTCAAGCGTGAAAGTCTCTATGGCCTTTCTGATGAATGTCGAAGAGCACGTAACGCATCGGTTCGTCGTTTGTTGACCATTGTTTCGTCTTCATTTTGACTCTTCAGATGCGGAAGTGTCCAAGAATGAGAATTTAAATTGAGTGCAAATATGTTGAAGGAGTGTTCTGCTATTCAAACTGTACTACTTCTTAGTAAACTTTTACTGAAACTTTATAAAAAAAATGGACCCCCAAACAAAATGACTCGCCTACCATTTTTTCTAATTCCGAGAAAAAGTTACTAAAATAGTTGTTCAGTTTCATGATCATGCAGTACCTAGACGCCCTCAACATAATTATTTTCAATTCATTTATTTAAGTAGAGATGTAAGTCTGTACTCAATTTTCATAGTTCGCACCAGGTGTAAAGAATGAAAAAGTCCGGTTAGGAATGAACCCATTTCCAATTCACTATTGCAACTAATTAAAACTTCAGTTTAATCCGAGATTCCCATTATACTTTCAGAAATGGTGACTGGTGGCCCAGTGGTGGGGACTGGACGGGAGTGGTGGGGACTGGTGGGGAGCGGGGAAGGCGAGTAGACCTCCTCTGGATAACGACCTAACTACAAAACTTTGCTAGTTCAAAGTTTATTCAATTACATGAGAGTTAAAAGGGTTTGTTAAGAGTTCTTAAAATGGAGAGCGTAATGGTGTTATGGAGAGAAAAGTTTTGTTGAGAATACTTTTCTGTCAACTTAAATAGTGAACGAGTAAATAAGTTACATGCAAATATTCCTTAGTATAAATGAAATGCTTCCATGCTGGACTAGGAGCGATGAAAAAAAGAATGTGCTAGCTGTATCTCCTCCTGGGCATGCTGTAAAGACCATCTAAGAGATTCTCTAGGGTTTCAATATGCGATGGGCTGACAAACTGTCACTACAGCAAATAAACAGATCAATCTTCAACCCTAAAAACTTGTCATATGTGGCGGAACGACCCTTGTTTGGGTCATTGACGCTCTGCCTACCCCATTAAGGATACAGGCGTGATAGTATATGTGTATATACATATTATATATAAATAAAATTAAGGGCAATTTGGTGTTGCAAATGACACGATTTAACTAATTATGTCCATACCTGTAATGTTCTCAGTAGGTATCATGCGAGAATAGAAAAGGATGGCAATAATTGTAAATTAAATATTTATTCAAGTCATTTTCTATCCGAATTACCATTATTGTTCTATCTCTTCCTGCGGATACCGCAAAAGTTGACTGAGATCAATGCAGACTAGAGAATGGTCAGTAGCGTTCCACAGGGAACTAATTAGTATTTTTTTTATTATCTTTATTTAATTTAGCGATTTTTGTCTATAAGGATATGTCAATCTCATTAATCCTTGCACTTAAATCTAAACTGAAGTAGAAAAAACCTATGTAGAAAAAGTCACTGATGAGAAGCTGCAGTGACCATGTCGTATGTAAGTCTCGCTGCGGCCGAAGATGGTGAGGACAAAATACTTTTAAACACCCCTGTCTCTATTAGATTTAAATTAAAACTTCTCATCAATGACTCTCGTTCCCTCCTGTTCTTAACACAGTCCATCAATAAGTGTTGCACATCATCAAGTCTACCACAAATCACACAATTAGGTAAGTCCGACTTCTTCATAAAGAATGCAAACTTTTTTGATGGATAATCGAACGCAGTTGGATGTATGGACATATCATCTTGTACTCCACTATGACAATGTGCTTACCAGTATGACAGATACCCCCCAACTGAGGGGATACACATAACGTCTTTGGATAGTTAAACTTTGAATAGGACGTCAGGCTCCATGTAATAACAGAGAGTGGTGGGTAGGTCTACCTCGTACTTACCATGATACAGATTATTGAATATTCAATTCATGTTTGCAAGGTTCAATAAAAAAACTGTAAAAAATGATATTCCACAAGATACGTGAAAAAATATATGCTGACCCTTGCAACTTAGAACATTTTCATGGGATAGTGGAGTAGAATTGAGCAATCTCATAAGTGTTTTCCTAGCTGCTTACCTACTCGTATGTCCCGGATGATTCAAATTCGTCTCATTTTAAAAATATTTCTATAGAATATTTTGAATCATAACAAATAACTAGCTCCAATAAAATTTCGTGAGATAAATAATAAATTTCGGCAAAATACACAAAACAATTCAAATTGATCAATATAACTATGAGGTATAAGTAATTTTGATATAAAAATATTGCTGCCCATTAACCGTTGTCAACTTTGTACGAGACTGTTATTTTATTTTTCAAGTTTGGATCTATGTATGCTTTTTGGGAAAAGTTGTAGTACTCTTTCACAATCACGGCCAGTAATAAAATTAAATTACATTTGATTGTTAAAATTAATAAATTTTCTTCTGTGAGGCAAATTGATTAATATTTAACAATATACTTAAGCAATACCTTGAAATTAACTAGAAACTATGTGAGAGTCCGATTACTTGTGCTACTAATACCGTAAATAATAAAAATACAGAAATCCAAAGAATTTGATACAATGCCCGAGATCCATACCGTCACTTCCCCTAAGCAGAAATGTGTGTAAGTTAGTAATATAGGTATTAGTATGTAGTATATGTATAGTACTTATAATATTATTTTATATGGTAGGTATAGTATTGTATAGTAAGTACGTATTAGTATATTTTATCTTAGTAAGTAGGTATATATAGTGTTATGTATGACATTGGTTGTGTATTCTTTTAATTTAAATTACAATTTACTATACTTTTGCACTGCTCCCGCAGCTCCATTAACCATTTCCTGTACCTAGGTTGCCTGGAAGAGATTGCCACTTAGCAATAAGGCCGCCTATATGTGCACTAATATTCTTTTTTCGTTGTTTCTGTATGTGTTTTATTAAGTGTGCAATAAAGTATATTGTATTGTATTGTATTGTATCCATAAATTTCCTGTACCTGTTTTACTGTACCTAATACCGGGCGTAAGGGCTAGCAGCTTCCCACAAACTGATAGGGGTTGCTAAGTCAACGATACTGAAGAACTTCCACTAGGAAATACTTTTAGGACATGAAAAAAAAAATACTTTCCTATACAAAATGACCACCTCGATCAGACAATTTGTATGGAAAAGCAAATTTTTTTTTTCATTTCATAAAAGAATTTCCTGGTGATAGTTGTTCTGTTTCGTTGACTGAGCAACCCTTATCAGTTTGCGGGAAGCTGTCCCTTACACCCGGTATACGCAAATCAGAAGTATGTTGCAAATTTTGGTTTGGTAGATTATAATTATTTTCATACGGGAAGCACGAACAATTATTATACTAAAATTTCGCATTCAGAAGTAATAAAAAACCAGATTGCAAATTTTACTACCACTAGAATTTTACATCGATAAGAGAACTAAAGGTTGTTCCAAAGACGGTCATTACTCTGTTCAAACGCCTATTAAAATAGTCATAGCAATTTCGTCAGCTCTATTCTATAGGATTCCAATAAACTGATTTTAAGTTAAATAATTATCTATCTAAACTTTTGCTACTTACATATTTTAAAGAGATTTCAGAAATAATTTAGATACTTGACAAGATTAACATATTTAGTTTAGTTGCCGATCTTATAGAATTCTTAAAGTAAGTACTTAAGTTTAAATGAAATTATACACAAATATTGCTAAACACTTGTCAAGTAAATTATTGACGAATATTACTTAAATAGACTGGGAACAGTAAAAAAAAAAAACACCATCTGCTTCTTTTCCTGGACATTTTTGTAGTATCCAGTAAAAGGAAATCGGGTTTTGCCAAGTTTCAGCATATTTAGTGCCAGCTCATTAAATGGATAGCCGTTAGCCCGAAATTTAACGGTATATAATCTCATTTACTTGACCCGTAAAATATGGTGTAAAAATTATCAGTTATGGCTATTTAAAAAAATTGTTTACTTTGAATCGCTTTGCGAACTAATGCCTTCACTAAAGTCGTAAAGTATTTTTATTTCTATAAAAAAAGTAATGTTCCAGAGTAGGACAGAGTTGTTTGAGTTGTATTTGTGTTTGTGCGCGCTAACCTCGTTTGGCAGCAACATTGCTAAACTTTAGTTGTTAAAGACGCACGTGATACCCAAGTTGGCGAGTCGACCGTGTGTGTTGGTACTGGATAAAACATAGTTACCTTCTGTTTGAAGTTTCTAGATCATTGTCTCGAGTATAGCCTAAAGTTTACCTGTGAGACCTGTGACCTACTAAGGACGATTAGACTCGAATCTTGGGAATTAATTCGATGTCAATGCGACGTGATTTTGTTGTTGGATAAAATAATATATTAATGTTAGCTTGGGTTGAATCATCGGTTAGATAGGCAAGTATTCCTGCCAAGCTTATAATGGGGGCAAATTGGTTGCGCACAAAATCACAAAATCTTGTCTAAAACCATCACCTGTCTTATCCTATCCTATCATGATATAAGAAACAGAAAAAGATGGCAACAGTTTTAGTCAAGATTTAGTTAAGTCGTTTTCTTGCCGAATCGATAGCATACAATCGATATAATCATTTATTTTCTATTAAATAAGGTATATAAAAATAAAACTTTTTCTTTGTAGAACTAACAATGTTCATCTTTCAAAACCCTCCTCAACAATTTTCCTGAAGGATTCTTAGGTAAAGCATCCAGGAACGCTATTTCTTTGATCCGTTTAAATTCAGCTACTCTTTCTTTTACGTAATCTTTAAGTTCGTCGCTCTCGGCTTTGTGTCCTTTTTTTAGCACAACGAAGGCTCTTGGGACTTCTCCAGCTCTTTCGTCTGGAACACCAACGACACCTGCATCCAAAACTGCTGGATGTTCTTTTAGTATGCTTTCGAGTTCTGCTGGAGGCACTTGGAAGCCTTTCACCTGAAATGATAAATATTTTTAATAAGTTATCGAAATACTGTTTCCGAAAAAAAAAAAAACACAAATGCGACTTCTTGAAAGTTCTTTATACGGACACACTTAATTGATTTAAAAAATTGGTATTTATTTTTCAATGCCTACTTCAATTTCTTATGATTGACAAAAGAAAATGTTGAAATTATCATCCTATTTTCTATGTTTTACCGCCAGGTATGCGAAGTACCAATTAAGTTTTCTGACCTTAATCAATTCCTTAAGTCTATCGACTATAGTAACCGCCCCTCTCTTTTCCAGAAATGCCATGTCCCCTGTTTTAAGCCAACCATCTTCTGTCATGCAGCCCTTTGTGGCTTCAGGGTTATTCCTGTAACCTTTCATGACTTGAGGGCCTCGAATCCATAATTCTCCAAGCTAAAAAAATTAATTTGGTTTTAATAAACACGTCGTTTAGTCTTACACTTACTATAATAGATTACAAGGACGACTTCTTACTTGTAACCGATATTTGTGAAACTTTGTATAACAAGACTATTGAATTATACTGTGGTATAAGTACCTACTTGTTACATTCAACTATAAGAGATAATTTTGTCAAGAAAATGGCCAAGGTGCGTTGCGCACTTCACGAATAAAGAAGGGCATTACTCAAGTCTGCCTCCGTGGTCTAGTGGCCTGAGCCATGGGGTCTTAATCGTAAATATCGTGAGCTCGATTCTTGGTGGGGGAACAATATAAAGTTTATAGTTTGTTAATTTGTCACTCTGACACCCCAGGGTTCATAGATACGATCGACTCGAAAACCACACGGCAAGAAGAAAAAATTATCATTTTATAATATTTTCCCCAGTGTGGTTAGGTACATGCAGGTTAAATCACCTGTTGTATGTTCAATGAATTGTTTCGTAAATAGATAAATTAACAAGAATAAGGATTCTGTGCTTCGAAGGGCACGTGAATCCGTCGGTCTCGGTTGCAGTCTTTGATAGTGTTCGTTACACAAACCATGTCAGAGACCTATTTAGCTGTTAGTGTTACTAATAGGCGGTTTAAAAATTCTAACACCAGGGTTCCTTGGGACGTTCGTCGACTTGAAAACCCACTCGTTAAGAAAAAGAAGAAAGATTACTCAAGTTACCTCATCAGGTCCCAAACTCTTTAGTTCAGCGTCGACAACTTTCAGTTGAGTGTTGGCAACAGGATAACCCGCTGAAGTGTAGTTTGTAGTATTCGGGAGACCTGCAGTTGCCAGAGGAGACGTCTCCGTCATGCCGTACAATTGTATCAGTGAAGATTTGGGCTGAAAATATCAAAGTAAGTTTAGATTTGTGACACGTGATTGTTATTAATTTTTATTTAGGGTGGTAGGCCATCTGATAGCATTCCATAACGCGTAATGCCATCAGAGGCTTGTCAGTGGAAATGCGGACTGAATGATCCTACATAAACAGTGGGACGCTCTGCGAGAGACCACCGCCCAACCGGAATCCAACGCTAAATAACTTTCTGTGTTCCGTCTATGTATGTAACCTTTTAGGTTTATGGGTGAGCCTGGCTCGATTTCCACTGGTTTTGATTCTAATCAAAAGCGTCATAAGCAAAATAAGTTACTAGTCTTTATTTACCCCCATTTTGTCGAGTGCTCGATGTATGTCTTCTTTATGTAACGGTGCAGCACCACTGAACATAGATCTCACTGATGATAAGTGTTCCTTCTTCACGTTTGGGTTCTTACCAAGGAACAATACTGAAAATAACATGAATTAATGTGTTTGAATCAGAGAACTTTATTTTTGGGGATATTTTAGTACTCACAGATGCTATTTTATTTCATAATATGATAGAAAGAAAATAATAAATTCGCCTCGGGTCACGACCTCAGGCAGGATTCGAACCTGCGCTTCTGTATTGCCGTTCCATTGCCCTTATACCCAGCTATGTACATAATAATATTTCATTGTAAAAAAATTACTTTGATAGGATGTTTTAACGTTTTGGGTTAAATAGTTCTTTTATTATACTTAAATCTAGTTATACGTAGACTGACTTTTATCCAATTCTTACCTAAAGGTGGCGCAACGAATAATAAGTTAATTTTGTGGTCCTTTAACGTTACCGGAAAACTATTTGGGTCGAATTTTGGCACAATTACAATATTTGCCCCTATAGACAGTTTGTGTAACATTATTATCACTAAGCCGTAGATATGGTAGAACGGTAAGACTGCTATCACTGAATCTTGATAAGAAGCTGTAAGAAAAAATATTCATGAATGAAATAAGTGTAATGTATAGGTAGGTTAGGTAAGGTAGTGGACGAATAAAATCGAGAAAAATTTAATACTGGGTACCTACATTGTTTTTTATGTTTTATAACATGAAATATAAATAGCTAAACAAAAAAAAATATATATATTTATTTTAAAATTTTGAGTCCCGCTTTCGTAAATATTAGGTTTATATTTTTATTTGTGTTTTTGCACTTAAAGCGCTATTTTATTTCCAAAATATGTTAAACAACAAATCAAAAATTCAGGAGGAGAACCGTAGTGGCCTGGACGGTTTTCCAAAGACGCAGGTTCAAATCCTGTCTACGGTCGAAATTTTTGATTTGTTGTTTAACATATTTGGTTTATTTTTATGTTTCACTATACATAATAAATAAGTATATTCTTGTGTAATCATCAATTTTTCGATCACTTTTATATTGTTCTTCGCTCAGTGCACGCAAATCGTCGATTATGAAGCAATCAACTAAACGTTTCATTCTATCTACAATTGCTTCACATGCAACAGATACCTAAGTGTTGTGTAAAGAGACCGATTTTATTCTGCGTCGTATTGAACTATAAATATCATCAAACGCAAATCCATCTAACTGTTAAAATGCCTGACTCCAATCAATTATTTAAAAAAAAAGTAGATTTAAAAACCTCATTCCTTTTTTGAGCAACCGTGGGGAAAAAGAAAAAGGGTTTACTGAATTTTATACATACTTAGGCAGAGTGTCAACCACCTAAACAAAGATCGTTCCGCCTCGTCTGACTAGTTTTGAGGGTTATTTAAGATAAATCTGTTAAGTAGTATATTGCTGTAGTTACAGGCTGGCAACCTAAATTACAATATACCGAAACCCTCGAATACCTTAGCTGGTTTTTACAGCATGCCCGGGAGGAAAATCAGCTGGCAAATTCTAAGTATTTCTCTCACTCCCATGGAAGTTATATATGGAAGATTTTTATAGCACTATCAAATTTCACAGAATCTTACCAGTAGTCTCCTGATACGCTCTTGCTTTTTCATCATCTTGTTGTAAACAATTCACAACTATGTTTTTATTTGTCAACTCTACACCTTTGGGTAGACCTGTTGTACCACTGGAATATGGAAGCAGTACTACATCTTCAGATTTTGTCCCAACCCGATTCAATATATCAAAGTCGACATTTCTATCTTTTGCCAATTCTAGGAAATCTATTGTTCCTAGAGGTAAATCTTGTCCAGGAGATTTAGCTATTATAATAGGAAGCTCTTTTTTAGCTAATTTTAGTGCTTCTTTGATCACGCTGACGGTTTCATTTGAACCAATTATTACTTTTGGATTTGCTAGATTAAGCTGTCTAAGCACTTCATCTGCAAAAAGGACATGACTTTGTTATCAAGATTTAGGGAATCTTAATATTTCTTAACATAAACGAAATAAATTAAAGAAGTGTTATCCAGAATTCGGTATCTTTATAGTTTTAAAGAGAATCAATATGTCTAGCAAAATCTGCGAAATAAACAAATTTAAACTTACGGGGAGTATAAATAGGGTTGACAGTGGTCATAGTAGCACCAGACTCCATTGTTCCCACTGTAGCGATGACATATTCCGGCGAATTCTGCATCATGACACAGACGATATCGCCATCATTGATGCCCAACTTCGTGCGAAGATTCGCCGCGAATGTCCGCGAATATTTATAGAGCTCGTTGTATGTGTAGGAGCGGTTGGTGATGCCACATGTCTACCAAGAATAAATAAAATGCAAAATATATAATTTATATTAGTTACGTCTTTATGGGCATTATGTAGTCTTGCTAAAAAGAACTGTGTATTGACTAATTGCTGTATTTAAGCTGTTTGGTAACTTTAAATATAGGTACTGTTACCTGATCTCAGATAGGAAAGCCCTTTCTTTACAATGGTAGTCAATTGAGGCTCCAATAATTTCCATGTTTTTAATTTGTTCGCAATATTTAAATATGAATGGCAAACCTACCTTGCAGATACTATTAATTTACTCTTTTGTATTTATTATGTAAGTAACAATAGTTTAAAGTAATATGAACTGTATTTAAAATGATATTTTGTAAGTATTTTTATAGGTTCTACTACCATAGCATTTATTAATGATAGAGATTGCCAAGGCCATGTCCATTATTCTGATGATAATAGTGTGAGCCAAAATACATAATCATAATGTCATTTGGACTTTTAAAAAAAAAAACAGCCAAGAGCGTGACGGTCCTCAAACACAATATTGATTAAAAAAACCGTAAGTAATATCAGTTTCCTAAATCTTAAATCCTAATTCTTAAATCCCAGGTTAAATTTTGGAATGGATGGCACGATTTGAATTGTCTTACATCCAAATATTTCTGACAATTACCTCGTCAATTAATTCAATGGTTCCTTAATGGTCCCTGTTAAAAATTACTAGAAATTACATGCCATTATTATATCATAGATATAGGATACAAGATTACTGCCCTGCTGTGTGTTGCCTTTCGATAGCATTAAAATTAGCCGATTTGTTATTCCAGATCACAGATAACCAGTGTACTACATCCAAGTTCGTCTTGCTGTTTCGGCGTCAAAGATCAACAAACATACTAAGGCTCGTAATTATAAAGCGATCTCAAAATTGAGAGCAATAGTAAGTATGAATTTGACAGGTCGTTTTGTACTGAAATGACATTTCTGATACGAACTCAAACTCGCTGTCACTCTTGAGAGCTGATTATAAATACGGGCATTAAATACACCAACTTTAACTCGTGTTCTTTATTATAACTTATAATTAATTTGGCTTGAAAGATACTTTACCAATGCCTTCTTGTTCGACCATTTGCCAATGTTTTTCCAAAGGTGCTCTGTAAGAGTTGATGTTGGTATCTCTATATCTTTGAAGGGAGAGTTCACTACGTTATCCGGAGTCCAAAGGTCTTCTCGTAAACTATACGAATAACTTCTCACTGACAGCAGTCTCCTTGCACTTTTAGTTAAAATTTTAGAATAAGATATTTTAGAGAGCATTGTAAATAGATTCTTTACTATACAAAAAAAAAAAACAAGTTACTTAGGAATCATAAAACTTCAATAATATCATACATACACACATAAATCACGCCTTTATCCCTAATGGGGTAGGCAGAGCGTCAACGACCCAAATATCACCGTCGACAGTAAAATTTGAACTACGATATAAATTCTAAGTTATATTGTCATTAATTTAGGCACTTGTATCACAAAAAGCGGTTCATATCAACAGTATTTGAGTTCGTTATGTCCGCCCGATAACACGGTCGGTGAATGACTGGGAACTTCGGCTTTAAATTATTATCAAGGTCAAAAAAAAATGTCGGATTTACAAAAGGTAGAGCGACTTGATTACATATTGTGTTTGTATAATGTGTTTGTAAATTAAGCCCTGCTAATGTTATGTGTCTATGTAAGTGATTGTGTTTTGTTATCGTTCTGTTAAAGTACTTGGAAAGTAAAACTAACAAACATGCACACATTTTGTTACATAGCAAAAAGAGGAAAAAAATATGACAATACAAAATACTTAATAATTTTTTATTATAAAAAAATTAAACACACTTTGTAGATCTATCTATTCTATCTATTTAGTATATCTTTGTATTTCAAAATTTAATTAATTTTAGAATTCTAAACGCTAAAGAAAACCCACCCGACAGAACATCGTGATAAGAACAAATAAGTACTTTATTTATTTTGTTTGCAATGCCATAATTTAAAGTTTATTACCGTTGTAAACTTTCTATTTCCTTCAGACATAATTTTATAACTCGTATTGAAGAAGAGACCTTAATTGTTTGTCTTATTCGACACATATTAATTCTAATGAAATAAATGCAAGAAAACTTAATATTTTACTTAACATAATACAATTTTATCTAAAACACATGACGACAATAAAAATACTTATCAATTGGTAATGATAATTATACAACAATTTTAGACAGTGGATTAGATAACTGCTTATCGGTAAAGTTAACAACACAAAAGATAGTAATAAAAACAGAGTAATTATCAGTAACCGATATGTTTATGTGACTAAGGTTCGTATTTATAAAGCGATTTCAAGATTGAAAGCAATAATAAGTATGGATTTGACATAACGTTTTGTACTGAAATGACATTTCTGATACGAAATCAAACTCGCTGTCACTCTTGAGAGCTGATTATAAATACGGGCCTAAAATATCTACTCAAAATTCTTTCAATATCCTTCTTAACAGCTTTCCAGCGGGACTTTTTGGTAAAGTCTTTAAAAAAACTATCTGCTTTATTGCTTTATATTCAGCTACTCTTATTTTCACAAATTCCAATATGTCTTCTTTTCTTACGTTAACTCCTTCTTGTAGTACAACAAAAGCCTTTGGTGCTTCTCCAAACCGTGAATCAGTGATACCGATGACGCCTGCGTCTAACACTGCTGGATGTTCTTTGAGAACACTCTCCAGTTCTACTGGAGATACCTGGAAACCCTTGACCTGAAACAAGGTTATTTTTAGACGTGCAATAGATATATAATAATTATCTCCCTAGCCTTTTCCCGTATTTTACGGGTTCGGCTATCTAATCTAGGGGATTAATCGAGGATACTCGTTTTTACACAGAACAACTGCCGTCTGTCCTCTGCAACCCAGACGGGAAACCAGACCCAATCCTTGAAAGGCTTTTGAAAGGATGGAGGCCAACCCAGCTGTGAAAGTTTTCAAGCAACCAATGTTCAGCAATGGTCTATGACATGGCTTAACGACTAATATCTTCGATTTCAACCGGGAACAACCGCTTAACGTGCCTTCCGATTCTGAATGAATAAACACTTAACCACTTGCCTTGACCAAAGACCTGTTTTGTTCCGGAGTTACAGAAAATCAATGGAATACTAATTTCCAAGTTGATAGTTTGTAGGTGCTGGAAAGTTTACCTTAATAATATCCTTAATTCTGTCAACTATATGAACGGCTCCATCATGTTTGATTTTGGCTAAGTCTCCTGATCTGTACCATCCATCTTCTGAAAGGCTGACTTCTGTTGCTTTATGGTTGTGTCTGTATCCTTTCATTATCTGTGGACCTCTGATAAGCAATTCCCCAACCTGTTAAATTTACCACACATTAAATTACCTTTCAGAATTTTGAGATAAAGCTGCAAATAAATTTACATACCTCATCAGTTCCAAGGGGTTCACCATCTTGCCCAATCACCTTTAAATCTGTATTTGGCAGAGCGTATCCAGAAGACAAGAAATCTGTAGTACCTCGTGTAGTACTTGTTACTAACGCTGATTCTGTGCTTCCGTAGACTTGAACAAATTGTGCATCTGGCTAAAAAATAAAATAGAATGAAGTTGCTGCCAAACCCTTGGCCATAGTTATTATGGTAAAATATGTAGGTACTTAGGTACTTTTGTTTTTGCCATCATTTTTGCAACATCTAATTTTGTTACTGATGCAGCTCCGTTGACTATTTTATTAACTGAATCCAAATGATTTTTCTTTATTTCAGAAAATGAACCAAGGAACAGAACTGAAACAAATTTATGATTTTTAACTAAAAAATTATGTTAGTGCAATATGTTGTCAAAAGTTTAATAATTTAACAATGAAGTGAAAGTATGAAATAAGCAGAAAAAACTCAGTTAGCTAATAAGCAGTAAATTTAAATGCATTAATATTATAAAATTAAGTTTATTAATTTTTTCTTACCTATTGGTGGAGCTGCATAAAGTAGGCTGACTTTTTGTTTCTTCAAAGCATGCATAAAAGTTCTAGGATGAAATTTTGGCAACGAAACGATCTTGGCCCCAACTGATAGCTTGTGTAATAATAATAACGATAATCCATAAATATGTGCGAAAGGGAGAACTGCCATTATAGACTCTTGGTAATTAACTGAAAACAAATTGATTGATGAAATATTGATTTATCACATAAACATGAAATCAGTAATTTACTTCCTTTAAGTCAACAGTTGGATGAAGTTTTTAATTTGAAGCCACAGCAATGTATTTGCTTTTTCAAGTAATATATTTTGATTTGATTAGGTATTGACTTTAATTTTTATTACCTGTAGTATCATTGTACTGTTTGATTTCTTCAATATCCTGCTGGATATAATTTGTGACCAAACATCTTGCTGTCAGCTCAACTCCTTTGGGTAATCCAGTAGTTCCACTCGAGAAAGGTAATACGGATACATCATCGATATTTCTTTTTAAATTTAATAATACACTGAGATCAGTATGTTCGACAAGTTCTTGATATGATATTGTTTCTTCAAGTTTACCTTCTTCATTAAAGTTCACGTTTACTAGTGGTATATTTTTATGACTTAATCTTAAAGCTTTTTTAATTGAAGGTATTGTTTCAGGAGACCCTATGATTAGTTTAGGTTTAGACAGAAGTAGTTTGTGCCGGATTTCATCTGTAAGTACAGATACACATTTACACATAAATATAATTATGTTTGAAAATAAATTTAAATAACGCCTTGACAAGTTAATAAAGAATCTCAGACTGAAGATGATGATAGCAAATGTATTACAAACGATTAACAGTATGTTAATAATCTTAAATATTGGTGCAGTCAAATTACTGTTTTTAAATAAAACATCAAGGAGATGTTTTTTTACTTACAAGCAGTATTAGCAGTGCTAACCGGTGTCAGTACCGCGTTAGCTTGTAGAATCCCCAGTACTACAACAGCATATTCAGGACAGTTAGGAAGCATGACTTGAATAGCATCACCATCGGAAATATGAAATTTGTTTCGGAGATTCGCTGCAAAATTTCGCGACAGTTTGTAAAGCTGGTTGTAAGTATAAGAGCGATTTGTTTCACCACATATCTGAAATAGTTGAAACTGTTTATGCATTTGCGATCAAGAAACTAAGAACATAAGTCAAAATCAAGTTTCTGCAAATTGGGTAAGTACATTAAAATAGGAGCAAAAATTTTACTGTTTTTTGTCGGGTTAATAAATTTATGGCAAATGTTAATTAACAAAAGTTGTTCGCAGGTTGATTGGTGTCTTATAGAAATTAAAGATGAATTTTCTCTAATGATTTTTATTGTTTGAAAACTTACAAAAATACTTACGATTGCGGTTCTATCCGACCATTTTTCTATATTAACCCAGATATGCTCAGGAAGAGTGCAATTGGCAATTTCCACGTCTTTGTAGGGAGACCGCACGATATTGTGATGTGTTTTCAGTTCGGGATTAAGACAACTAAAAAGCCGTCTTCTTATTGAAATATGTCTACAAGTAAAGCCAAGTCTTGGCAAAAGTGAAAACATTTTCTGTAATAATTTAGATTAGTAAGTTGAGACATCTCATTTTATATACCAACTTACACTAAAAGAAATGAAAGAATGAACTTACCTGAGCAGATGAATGGATATGTTTATGGTAATCTGGTTTTTTTTTAAAAAAAACAACGCATAATATTTACTAAATGACTGACGTCTACTACAGATGACGTAGGTAGGTACAGTAGGTAATATTTATCTCAAAGAGAATTGAAGAAAAGGCTAACACATTGTCTGGGATGTTAATGTTAGTGTGGCCGATATAATTTATACAACTGAATTATATATACTCTACAATCTACATCTTCAAATAATCTATCAATAGGATACTACTTCTACTCTCTTCTCTACTAGATGAATGTCGATAGTAGGTTAAAGAAAAATGAAATACGTAACTTTAATTCTTATTTGAAAATCGAAACATAACCTCAGAATAGGAAACAAGAAAATACATTACCATGTTAGAGGTAAAATGTAAATCGGTTAAGGCGAACGTTTCCCAATTCAATTCGAGTGGCAATTGTTTAATGTAGTGTGCGGATCGGATCGGCGTCATAATCGCGAGTCGGCTCACTCGGGCGCACTCTAAATAGATATATCGAGGTTTTACATGGAGCGAGTTTAATGGCTGGTACAGGAATAAGAAAAATACTGCATGAAAATTTTTCGCTTTTATTTTTCATGCAATATGTTTGATTTTTAGGTTAGTCTAGGTTAGAACTAACCAAACAAGAGTCAAACATAGACTTAGAAGCCTCAAACTAACGGAACACAGCAACTCGTAGGATTCAATTGGAGCAAGACACTGTGTGTAATAGGATAGCTGTAAAACGGAATCAAAAGAAGGATCTTCATGGCAAAAGGAGCTATGGCCGGCCATTATTGACCAAAATACGGCGCGGTAGAAAAATTGTCTAGGTGTAAATCAAAGTGAGACTTTTAAATAATGTTGTACCACGTATAATAATGTACTTAGCTGTTTGAAGCATTTAAGAGGAAATAAAATATGTTTTGAGATGTAGCACTGGCGAGTTGTGCCTTTCAGGGTGTTTAAAAAGAGATTTAGGTAGAGGTATATAAGGTTTTAAATTCTTCACACATCCTTGACACTTTATAAAATTATACCGCGCCATAGTTTTTGATGTATAACTTTCGGAGTTAGAAAACTAACTGTTCGGAAGTTAACTCGCCGCTCTGTTCTACGAAGATTTAGGACAGAAACTTTAACGTTGTGTTTTGAACTGGCGGCTTTAGGGTTGACTGACTTTGGATTATACTTAGACTATACCGGATGTTAATTTAATTGCGTGCTTAGGTTTTTGACAACTATACAGGACCACATAAAAAAATTAAAAATCCTACTAAAATGAATTTCCCATACAAAATTACTACTTCGGTAAGATAGTTTGCATTGGAAGTAATTATTTTTTCGTGTAGGTAAGTAGTTCTATTTTTAAATATTTTTGATGTGATTATTTTTCGATACTCAAACACCCCCTGAGCCATGGCACGCAATTAACTGTATTGCGAACTGCTAAAGATTATGTAGGGACGGGTCAGAATTGCTCCTCTTATGGGATCTTCCTTGTCGATAAAAACCCAAAAATTGTTGTTTTGGATCCCGTACATAATCTGTCCATACATTATTGCAAATAGTTTTTCTTAAAAATATTCCGTAAGCATGATAGACACGTGGGTAGGCTCGTGTCCCTCGATGGGGACGTATAATAAGCTTATGATGATGCGGATGATGATGATAGACACAGTTCCATTAGATATAATTCTAGCGTTTTTTACCAGTCTATTGATAAATTAACAAAAAAAAATTTTGTTTGTGAAAAGAAGTCGTTTAAAAACGGTTTCAATTTACATCAGCTAAAATTATGAATTGTATAGGTATTTTTTCTATTAGAAAAATAGCTCGTTAAACGACTTACCGTAAGGAAAGAAAAACATGTTATGACATTATACAGGATGTAAAGGACAAAGTAAATTAAACTTCTGTCTTTAAATTGAAAAGGATTTGTTGAATTCTTTATAATGGACAGTTTATTTACACAGATGTTGGGCTCGATTTCGGCTGTCACTTCTTAAACACATTTAAATTACATATTCTGGTAATTTTAGTTTAATTAAAGTAAAAAATATATTTTATTTTTATTTTTAACAGAAAAATATCAAAATGTGTTTTTGTAATTATTTTATTAATACTTGTAGACTTGTTTGATAAATGAACTGTCTGTCGAAAGTACGTTCATAGACTTTTTTTTATATAAAAAAAATTAAAAACATCTTCCAAATATTTCTATTTATCATCGCGCGAGGTTCCTTGAAAGAAGATTGTTTAGTTTTATGAATTGCAGTTTCCATATGCTTACCTCCAAAATTAAATTTAATGATAAGTTTCATTATCATGAGTAAAGTGTACCTATGGTTTCCAAGGATGTCGGTTGTCGCATTCCAGTCCCACCCTGTATACTTTGTTAATATGTATTATATAATATTATACTTTGTAAAACTGTTAATAATCAATTTGTTTCGTCTGTCTGTTTCCAGTTGGCAACAAGTACTTACTTACTTGTTATTTAAATTTACATATCCACGTGTTAAGCATGTTGCACTTTGTGTTATTATTTCTTGATGGAATCCCATATTACTATTAAAACAAGTATTTTTTAAAAGAACGTACGTATGTCTTTGTATACTTTGATTTCAAGGAAAAGTAAGTACGTATTTTTAGAACCTTCTTTGTAACTAAGTGCTGAGGGTAAGAAATAATCGTAGAGCATGGAAGTAGACTTTTAGCGCTGTGAAAAAAAAACTACAAGAATAATAAAATTTGGGTGCCAAATTAGGCCTGCATCAAAATTATGTCGTCATCAAAATTTGGTATAAAGTGTATTTATTATACAGATGTAGAGGACAAAATTTATATTATGGGATAATTTTATTAATTGGGATACTAGGGCAGTTGATATCATGTTAGGGCCATTAGGACATAAAAAGCCAATATTTCACACGTTTAATAATCGCTGCAAGAAAATCACGATAATGGAACTAAAGTGCGCAGTGACCGTCATAGAATACCTTAGGTAAACGTTTCAATCGGAGGAGATTACTATCTATTCAATGAGCTGAGCGGAACGGTAGTAATATCACCTGTCGTACAAACAGACGAAGCGCCTGGCCAACCTTTAACAAGCTAGGAAGAACTTCGTATATTATGTTGATTATAAGTTTGTCTGTGAGCTATAGTACCGACTTTTCCATAGTAGAATTTTTGTTCTTCTTCTTCAACTTCTTGAGTCAATAGCAAATACGTGGCCACATCAAAAGCCTTTTGGTTGGCGTCAAACAGGTCTGCCTGTGTGCAGGTGACGGGAGAGGTAAGACAGACACGACATTTTAGTTCTGTAGTAACTACATCTTCTTTCTGGTCGTTCCCTGAATGATGAGGATCGTGAATGTATGTCAATCTTCTTCACTCGGTCCGGTTCTGTGCCATATTGTACCGCTCCCTGTATCTGGACTCCAGTCACCTCCTTGAGTTGGCACACCCCGGCGCTCTTCCTCTAGCGCGCTTCCCCTCCATTAGTCCAAGAATGATGAGTTTCTCCAGGATGTACAAAAGGGATCGCATAGTTATTTATTACATACTTGTAAGATCCATTATTTCAGTGATCTAGCTCTTAAATCTACTTAATTGGGAGTTGTTAATGAAGAGCTCACCCAGAGGCCATCAATGTTACTGGAATTTCCTCAACAACAGAACATAGAAAGCTCAGAACATGACCTCCTTTTAACATGCCCATCTGACAGAGTGGATCATCTTACTTAAGGAACAATCATGTGATTAGTCTGCAAAGTCCTAACCAAACTAGAAACAACAACACAAAGTAGTTGTCCCAGTCCGAGAATTTGGGTCACAAGACTCTGATCATCCATGGTTTTAGCTGGGTCGATCATAAAAAGGTAGAAATCTGTAATTGAAAGAAGGATAAAAGAAGGATAGAAGGACGGTAGTTAATGTAAAAATCAAAATTTAAAAATATACAGGAAAATTACACTGATATTTTAAAAAGTTGGTTTACTAACTCACACAAAATGTAGTAGCTCTTTGCATCATACAGGAATTCCTAAATTTTAATATTCATAAATTATGGACAAAAAATTAGAGTATCTACTAGGTAAATTACCTACTCTGTACATTTTAAATGTGCAACCTATGGAAATATTTTTTAAGATGGGGATCTCTCTTTGCATTCTCTATTCCACATTATGCTTTTTAAAATTACAGGACTTCGTACGCTGAGTACGAATAGGTACTTACTTCGGATAAAAGAAGTCAACAAAACTGTTGAATATTCTAAACAACAGTGTGTAATAGCAAAAGTGTTCTCCTTCAAGTAATTTTCCACTTGATCACTTCAACGAGTTTTTTTCCCTCTCCGTTCAAGCAAGTCAAGTGTAAGCTTATTGGCTGAGTAGGAATTCTAATAAAACTTGGCGGGACCGTCAAGTTAGTGAGTCTTTACCTTTATAGGGTTTTCAACTCTTCGAATGACTTTCGTTTTTACAGCAGATTGATGGTAAAGAGACGTTTATTTGGTTAGCGAAGTACTTCCAGAAAAAGCTTTGTATTATATTTTTTGAGAGAGGACATGATAAAGGGGCCGCCTGGCTCGCGACCACCCTCTCACCGGAGTCCGGCGCCAAACAGCTTGCTGTGTTCCGTCGGTGCGTGAGACTACCAGTGCCTTAACAGGCGTTTTCTGGGTTAGCTCGCTCCATCGTCGACTCTGTCACGGTCATCGCTGACCTTTGTGTCTAGAGTCAAGAGCTAACCCATTCCAAGTAAAAAAAAAAACAATATCTGTATATAAACGCATCAGCATATCACATGCAAAATTTTGAATCATTTAGCGACTTTGAAACCTCTCTGACTACTTAACTGTGGCTGTAACTATTACGATTATTATTATTTGGAAGCCTACGACGAAAATATAAGATGAATGAGCAAAAGACCAGGTTACTATCCAAACACTAAAAGTCATTAACAACTAGTACAAACCTCAATTTGATCCCCGGGCCAGTATAATTAATTCCATTCCCATATAATACCACTAGGTTGCCCCACAATGTAGGTCAATGCGTTATGATAATGTCAATCACAGGATCTTGATTGTATAACTGACATGGACGACCGTAGGACGCTAGGACGTAAATCATGAACACATGGCGACTATATAGACGGACTGCGATACAAAGCATACGGATCTGTGGGGACAATAGTAGAAGAACCTACTTAAGGAAATATTGTACTGCAATACCCGAGTGCATTAGTAGTACTTACGTACTAAGCATAATTTATCATTCTCTTGTGCAGTGCGGAGCCTCGTGCCGCCTGTGCATCATTGGTAGATTTCAATTATATACTCGTTGGATATGGGCTCAGAAATGGGTCTTGGATTGCACGATTTTAAAACTCTGACACCAGGGTTCATCGGTTCGAT
>JARACY010002122.1:0-46728 GCA_029255725.1 Scrobipalpa atriplicella
CCCTCAGAAAAACAAGTGGAAATTATTTAGGGTCCGCGTCCCTTGGCCAGGAAAAATGACGCTGTGCAATGGTTCTCAAAGACAGTTAGACCACGATCCACAAAAATTAATTGGTGTGACTGTTTTACCCGTGCAATATAAATAAACCTAGTTTAAAGTAATACCATCGCAGAACAGATTCTTCGCTCCGACGACGTCTACTCTGTCTCAAATAGTTCTAGCCTAGAGTCAAATCCATCGCATAGCTGTAAGCTAAAAATAAACGGCTTAACCTTTGTATTGCATTACTTTCATTGGTAGCAGTTCGGCGTTGCAAAAGAATTAATTAATTTAAGTCCATATATATAGTTGAGAATTAGTTAAGTCTTGTTTGTGTCGAATTGTCATATTATTTCAGGAACTGATCTACACTTTGAGAAAGACTGCCCAAAAGGCCCGGACGGTCGCGTCCCAAAATTATGTACATACGTAATTTGTGCCCACAACGAGCATTCCGTTGCTGCGAATACGGCCTGTTACAAGGTTCTTAGAATTTATAGTTGTTTCCATTGTCTGAAGTTCAATATCAATATAGGGCAAAGTTTTCAGACACATTATATGACCTAGAACATAAACTCCAAGTTAATCGAGACTATATTTTAGGTTTCAGTGTGATTACAATTTTGTTTTATTATCAAGCAGAACCATGGAAGCAATTAGTATAACGCACTATCAACTCAGTGTCGTTTGCTGTGTTCTAGTGGTCTGAGCTATGGACTCTCGATCCGGAGGTCGTGGGTTCAATTCCCACGGGGGAAACACAAAGTTGATATTTGTGACATTTTTCAAAAAATGATTCCGTGCTTCGGAGGGCACGTTAAGTCGTTGGTCCCGGTCTGCACTATTAGGCGATTTAAAAGCTCTGACAACAGGGTTCATCGAATCGTTCAGCTCGAAAACCCAACCGATAAGAAGAAGAAGAGGAGTGTCGTTTGTTTGGTCACTGACAAGAGGACATGCTTCTTCGTTCGAGGCGGCGCCGGGGCGGACCGGAAGCGTGTTACTAGCCGCTCACCGGAAACGGTAATGTATTGCAATCGCTACGGCGAGTTATTTATCCCTCAGTTATTTTAATCACTTCGGTATGAAAATATCTAAACCCTACAAGTGATTTGTTTTATTGTCAACCAAAAAGGCATGTAGAAAAGCCGAGTGAAAAATCTGTGGTTAGCCGCCTCAGATATCGCTGGCCTAATGAAGCAAAAACAACCCCAATGGCGACTCACAGAGACAGCTGACGACTTCTTGTATTAAATGCCAAGATCCACTTAGGGGTCACTGAGCCACTGCAGTAAGTTAGTATCAAGCAGAGCCATGTAAGTAATAATTAAGTAGGTACTATCAATAGAACGCACTATACTCAGTGTAAAAACTACAAAATAAAATATAATTTACTTCGTGGGATAAAAAATATATGGTTTTACTGGCACGAGGATAGGTAAAGCGACTATGAAAATGATGAGTGAAGTAAAAAAATGTGGAATTAATTTATACGTTGTCAAATAACTTTTAGTAATGTAACAATCAATTAAATACGCATGTCAAATTGTAGTATCTGCCACTGATAAAAATAAATAAACTACAATAACATTCATTTAATCACAGTAGCTGGCTTGTGCTACGAATTTGCTACAAAATTTATCAACTCCAGGTTTTAACGAAGTATTTTTATGGAGAGAAGGAAATAGAACCTTTTAGTTTCCAAACCCCAGATATACTGTCAAATTAAAATCTAGAGAGTTGATCTAATTGATTTTCAAATTACCTAAAAGTAGTCGGGGCGCTGGTGAGTGACATACTTGAACTACCTATACTTTAAGCATTGGGCATTGGGAAATTATGTCGATCCTACAGAAGTCCATTGATTTTCAGTCTAGACTGAAGTACTATAGGATAAAGTGCTAGTAGGTAAGTAAAACATGACAAAAAAACATTCGGTGATCCGAATTTTTACTAGGTTCCTCCCTCTACGGAATATTTACTAGTACGGGAGCATGTAGGATGTCATTAGCCGGGGCAGCGATGGACCACGACATTTATTTTACGGCGTCCGGCCATAAAAGTGATCCACGGCCTGCATTCTGCACCGTTGCTGTTGGCCAGTGACGTCATCGTAGAAACTTGTAATACTGGAAGAGACATCACGTCACGTTCCAAACTTCAAAGTAAAATCACCTGCCAAGTTGTAGAACACAGAATAGTTGGTGAATATTGGTCGAATAGAAGAGCATATAATTCTTAGCATTATCCCATTATCATTTAATTTGAGTCTAAGAGCCAAACGACTATGGTTGTAAATAAATTATAAGTAAAAAAACTTTTTAAAATAAGCTTTTATCTTAAATGCGCTAAAAAGAATAAAATAAAATTTTCCTTTTAAACTTTTACTATCAATTTACAACGTCATTACATAATTTTTATAATATAAAAGCTTGTCGCGAGATTTAACACAGGTTATGAGGTTAAGTATTTGATTTAGGGTTTATCTACACAAGTTTTAAGCAATCTCGCGACAAGCTTTTATATTATAAAAATTATGTAATGACGTTGTAAATTGATAGTAAAAGTTTAAAAGGAAAATTTTATTTTATTCTTTTTAGCGCATTTAAGATAAAAGCTTATTTTAAAAAGTTTTTTTACTTATAATTTATTTTTTACATTTTAGTCACTCAACAACTACCTACTTCAAAAACACATGTGAATTCATTGTTTAAAACAGATTAAAACTTTTCTTTTTCTGTGAGGGGGGCGGATGCGACCTCTTTCATCCCCCCAGTCGAGATGCATTGTAGCGGTAAAATATCAAAAACATTTCAACTTTTCTTTTTCTGTCAGGGGCAAGTCGGGATGCATTGGAGCGGTAACAACTTCAAAAACTGTTTTATATTTTTTTTTATTTTCTGAGGGGGCAAGCCCTCCTCAATCAAGATGCAGCATAGCGACAACGACTTTAAAAACTATTTTGATTTTTTCTTTTTCTGTCTCAACCTCCCCGCCTAGCTACGTTGACTACTCTAAAAACACATTTAAGCCGACATGGGGACTGGGGTAGTCGATTCGAGATGCGCCATAGCGGTAACGACTTCAAAAAGGCTGTCTTAGCACTTCCGACGAGGCAGTTCCGACGGCTACCTGTCGGCTTCATCATTTGACCCTGGTCATCATGTGTAATAGAAACTGCTTAAGACAACAAATATAATGAACCCGAACTCGGGTATCTTAGCACTTCCGACGAGGCAGTTCCGACGGCTACCTGTCGGCTTCATCATTTGACCCAGGTCATCATGTGTAATAGAAACTGCTTAAGCAGTTTCTATTACACATGATGACGAGGGTCTAATGATGAAGCCGACATGTATCCGTCGGAACTGCCTCGTCGGAAGTGCTAAGATACCCGAGTTCGGGCTCATTATATTTGTTGTCTTAAGCAGTTTCTATTACACATGATGACGAGGGTCTAATGATGAAACCAACAGGTAGCCATCGGAACTGCCTCGTCGGAAGTGCTAAGATACCCGAGTTCGGGTTCATTATATTTGTTGTCTTAAGCAGTTTCTATTACACATGATGACCTGGGTCAAATGATGAAGCCGACAGGTAGCCGTCGGAACTGCCTCGTCGGAAGTGCTAAGATACCCGAGTTCGGGTTCATTATATTTGTTGTCTTAAGCAGTTTCTATTACACATGATGACCAGGGTCAAATGATGAAGCCGACAGGTAGCCGTCGGAACTGCCTCGTCGGAAGTGCTAAGACAGCCTTTTTGAAGTCGTTACCGCTATGGCGCATCTCGAATCGACTACCCCAGTCCCCATGTCGGCTTAAATGTGTTTTTAGAGTAGTCAACGTAGCTAGGCGGGGAGGTTGAGACAGAAAAAGAAAAAATCAAAATAGTTTTTAAAGTCGTTGTCGCTATGCTGCATCTTGATTGAGGAGGGCTTGCCCCCTCAGAAAATAAAAAAAAATATAAAACAGTTTTTGAAGTTGTTACCGCTCCAATGCATCCCGACTTGCCCCTGACAGAAAAAGAAAAGTTGAAATGTTTTTGATATTTTACCGCTACAATGCATCTCGACTGGGGGGATGAAAGAGGTCGCATCCGCCCCCCTCACAGAAAAAGAAAAGTTTTAATCTGTTTTAAACAATGAATTCACATGTGTTTTTGAAGTAGGTAGTTGTTGAGTGACTAAAATGTAAAAAATAAATTATAAGTAAAAAAACTTTTTAAAATAAGCTTTTATCTTAAATGCGCTAAAAAGAATAAAATAAAATTTTCCTTTTAAACTTTTACTATCAATTTACAACGTCATTACATAATTTTTATAATATAAAAGCTTGTCGCGAGATTGCTTAAAACTTGTGTAGATAAACCCTAAATCAAATACTTAACCTCATAACCTGTGTTAAATCTCGCGACAAGCTTTTATATTATAAAAATTATGTAATGACGTTGTAAATTGATAGTAAAAGTTTAAAAGGAAAATTTTATTTTATTCTTTTTAGCGCATTTAAGATAAAAGCTTATTTTAAAAAGTTTTTTTACTTATAATTTATTTACAACCATAGTCGTTTGGCTCTTAGACTCAAATTAAATGATAATGGGATAATGCTAAGAATTATATGCTCTTCTATTCGACCAATATTCACCAACTATTCTGTGTTCTACAACTTGGCAGGTGATTTTACTTTGAAGTTTGGAACGTGACGTGATGTCTCTTCCAGTATTACAAGTTTCTACGATGACGTCACTGGCCAACAGCAACGGTGCAGAATGCAGGCCGTGGATCACTTTTATGGCCGGACGCCGTAAAATAAATGTCGTGGTCCATCGCTGCCCCGGCTAATGACATCCTACATGCTCCCGTACTAGTAAATATTCCGTAGAGGGAGGAACCTAGTAAAAATTCGGATCACCGAATGTTTTTTTGTCATGTTTTACTTACCTACTAGCACTTTATCCTATAGGTACTTCAGTCTAGACTGAAAATCAATGGACTTCTGTAGGATCGACATAATTTCCCAATGCCCAATGCTTAAAGTATAGGTAGTTCAAGTATGTCACTCACCAGCGCCCCGACTACTTTTTAGGTAATTTGAAAATCAATTAGATCAACTCTCTAGATTTTAATTTGACAGTATATCTGGGGTTTGGAAACTAAAAGGTTCTATTTCCTTCTCTCCATAAAAATACTTCGTTAAAAACCTGGAGTTGATAAATTTTGTAGCAAATTCGTAGCACAAGCCAGCTACTGTGATTAAATGAATGTTTATTGTAGTTTATTTATTTTTATCAGTGGCAGATACTACAATTTGACATGCGTATTTAATTGATTGTTACATTACTAAAAGTTATTTGACAACGTATAAATTAATTCCACATTTTTTTACATTCACTCATCATTTTCATAGTCGCTTTACCTATCCTCGTGCCAGTAAAACCATATATTTTTTATCCCACGAAGTAAATTATATTTTATTTTGTAGTTTTTACACTGAGTATAGTGCGTTCTATTGATAGTACCTACTTAATTATTACTTACATGGCTCTGCTTGATACTAACTTACTGCAGTGGCTCAGTGACCCCTAAGTGGATCTTGGCATTTAATACAAGAAGTCGTCAGCTGTCTCTGTGAGTCGCCATTGGGGTTGTTTTTGCTTCATTAGGCCAGCGATATCTGAGGCGGCTAACCACAGATTTTTCACTCGGCTTTTCTACATGCCTTTTTGGTTGACAATAAAACAAATCACTTGTAGGGTTTAGATATTTTCATACCGAAGTGATTAAAATAACTGAGGGATAAATAACTCGCCGTAGCGATTGCAATACATTACCGTTTCCGGTGAGCGGCTAGTAACACGCTTCCGGTCCGCCCCGGCGCCGCCTCGAACGAAGAAGCATGTCCTCTTGTCAGTGACCAAACAAACGACACTCCTCTTCTTCTTCTTATCGGTTGGGTTTTCGAGCTGAACGATTCGATGAACCCTGTTGTCAGAGCTTTTAAATCGCCTAATAGTGCAGACCGGGACCAACGACTTAACGTGCCCTCCGAAGCACGGAATCATTTTTTGAAAAATGTCACAAATATCAACTTTGTGTTTCCCCCGTGGGAATTGAACCCACGACCTCCGGATCGAGAGTCCATAGCTCAGACCACTAGAACACAGCAAACGACACTGAGTTGATAGTGCGTTATACTAATTGCTTCCATGGTTCTGCTTGATAATAAAACAAAATTGTAATCACACTGAAACCTAAAATATAGTCTCGATTAACTTGGAGTTTATGTTCTAGGTCATATAATGTGTCTGAAAACTTTGCCCTATATTGATATTGAACTTCAGACAATGGAAACAACTATAAATTCTAAGAACCTTGTAACAGGCCGTATTCGCAGCAACGGAATGCTCGTTGTGGGCACAAATTACGTATGTACATAATTTTGGGACGCGACCGTCCGGGCCTTTTGGGCAGTCTTTCTCAAAGTGTAGATCAGTTCCTGAAATAATATGACAATTCGACACAAACAAGACTTAACTAATTCTCAACTATATATATGGACTTAAATTAATTAATTCTTTTGCAACGCCGAACTGCTACCAATGAAAGTAATGCAATACAAAGGTTAAGCCGTTTATTTTTAGCTTACAGCTATGCGATGGATTTGACTCTAGGCTAGAACTATTTGAGACAGAGTAGACGTCGTCGGAGCGAAGAATCTGTTCTGCGATGGTATTACTTTAAACTAGGTTTATTTATATTGCACGGGTAAAACAGTCACACCAATTAATTTTTGTGGATCGTGGTCTAACTGTCTTTGAGAACCATTGCACAGCGTCATTTTTCACTGGACACATTAAGGGCCGGTCGCCGGAACCCTAAATAAATACATTTCACGGTTAATCGACGGTGAATTCGCCGAGGGACTCTCATTTGGCCCTCCAAGAAAAACAAAGTGGAAATATTAGACGCGTCCTTGGGGAAAAATGACGGTAAACACTTGCCAGTGTGGTGCATGGAATGTGATGTACAAAAGGGTTGAAATTCTTTGCGATAGCAAGCACGTTAATACTGATTTACTCGCATTAGATAGGTTATTATATATATCGTCACTTCCCTTACTCTTATGAATTTAATTAGCCCTCTCAGTTTCTTGAAACTGTATTCTCGTTCGTGTCTCTTTTTATACTTCTTCTTTTGCCTAACTTTTTCCCAGCCTAAAACAGACTTTTACTACTCCATTTTGCCTGATCTTCGGCATCTGCTTGTATAAGATTGCCCTTCGATCGATCTTCCATAAGCAATAAAATCTATTAAACCGCAGACTAAACCACACAAAAACTAGCCTTAGCCAATAAATGTAAGTACCTATTCTATTAACCTGTTCCCTGCCCCGAATGTTCGCTGTTAGGTACATTCGTCGGTGTCACACCGTGCCTTGAACGTGACTCGCCGGCCTCGCGATTTCCGCACTCAAATTAATCATTTTCTGCCAAGCCTGTCTTCTTTCCATTATTTACTCGGTTTTCATTAGCCAAAACGTTTGCACTAAAAGCTTTAAGTTGTTATTTCGGTAATTGAATAGATTTAGCTTTTAAGATTTGCATTGATTCTTAGAAGTGATTAGTAGAGTAAGAAAATGTGTAACATCGTTATATGAAATGAGTAACATGGTATAGTATACCTAATAAGTACCAGTAAACCTTAATGTATGCGTGAAATAAAAGAGAACAGGCTGGAACACAAAACCTACATGGCAGCCTCAGCTACAATCAATCCCTTCCCTTTACACTACTTTATCATAAGCTAGAATATAACAATTCTCGAGGGCTAGCCAATTATTTGGATAACCAATGGCGCAGTAAAGCTACAATTAGCGTGGCGTAGGGCGGCTGCACGCGTGCATTCAAGCGCCCTAGAGTCTAGCCATCGGCTGTGGTCATTAATTGCCATCATTACCTTACATTACATCATTCTTACCTACATCGCGTGGGGCAGACGAGTTCTAGAGTGGATATCGCGAATCGGCAAATGTAGTGTAGGACGTCCTGAAACTAGGTGGAGCGATGATGTTCGTAAGAAAGCGGGCAGAAATTGGATGAGTACGACTAAAGACCGAGCTGAGTGGCGTGCCATGGGAAAGGCCTGTGTCCAGAAGTGGAATGACATAGCCACATGCGAGCACATGAACGCCACCAATTAAGGAGTTGAAGCAGTCGCCGTGGCCGAAATCGGTCTGGAGCAATATTTATAATATGTATGACTAGTATTGTATGGTGGATTTTGGCACAGAATAACTAACAGTACTGTAAGGTATATAAGGTACGTCTACGAGAACACATTTAAAGAACTTTCAAGAGCAGATCGTGGCCATAGGTTATGATCGTTAATCGCCAAGGATTTGATTACTGTTGCATCAATGTTCTAAATGTGAGAATAATGTACCCTATTTCAGAACAGGACAGTATATTATTGTTTAGCTACAATTAGTGTGGTGTAGGTCGACTGCCGGCACCGAATAAGTATCTACATAGTAATGCCACGTCTGCCGCCACGCGTGCACTCAAGTGCCCTAGAGATTGGCTATCGGCAGATTTAATTACTGTTACATCATTGTTTTAAAGGTGAAAATATAATTCATTATTTACCTTATTCTGTCCCATAGATTAGAAGAACTCGCTGGCGCTCCCTAGCTCCCAGCGCATCTTCTATTCTGTGGTTTATGATAGGAATCCGAACAAAAAAAAAATGTACAAAAAAAATAAACCCGCCTATGTGAAAGAGAATACTCAAGTCCACTAAACTAATAAGAGTAAGAGCAAGAAATTAAGTTTTATAGAAAAACGCGAGCAGATTTCCAGGGAACGCTAGAAATTGGTGCAGAAAATCTGGTCTGGTGAAAAACATACGAGATACATTTCCATTTTCCATACATTGATCAACTAGTGTATCCAAATACAAGCAGAAATCAATAAGCCAATTAGCAGCCGAGCTAGCCAGAGCTCAGAAGCGTATAAATTAACCACATACCTATATTAGAGGAACCTAACCTTTGTATTTTTTATCCATTGTTGTACCTACCAGAGGCAGCAATACATGTACAATTTTATTTGCGTTCCTAATTGTGGTACATAATTCAATTTTTATAACCAACTTGTGATTTGAAAATATGGCAGAAAAACATAATATCAAAATATTATGAAATTGCATGAAATTTTCGAGATACTTTTTTAAAGTTTTAACATAGCCTGACACTTACTTATAGGTATATAACTAAATGCTTATTATTTCCTTATTTCCATTATAATATGCTTCTTCCCCATCCGCATATATCAGGTTGTTTAATCGCTACAATTAATTAGATCGTTGGCCGACACGCAGAGAATGGAGGATTGATGTGTGTAATGTATCGACGTCACACGGGTGAAGTTTACGATGTATATAGTAAACACCGGGGAATTTCTGTCGTTTTGAGGTATACATACATACATACATACATAAAATCACGCCTTTTTATCCCTAATGGGGTAGGCAGAGCAAAAACGACCAAAACAAAGGTCATTCCGCCACGTCTGACAAGTTTTGAGGGTCATAACAGATGATTATGCATATAGCTATAGTGACGGGTTGTCAGACCATCGCCTAAATTAGAATACACTGAAACCCTCGAATCCCTTAGCTGGTTTTTACAGCATGCCCGGGAGGAGATGCAGCGGGCACATTCTATGTTTTTCTATCTCTCCCAGTCCACTATGGAAGGAAAGAAGGTTTTAAGGTATAGGAGAGGCTTTTACTTCTGAAACTGAAAAACTTTTCCCAAGAAAGTTGACTGAAAATATTTGACCCGACAAAACACTTGAATACCTAGAATCAATTTTTTTTTATTAATTCGTAGAGATTTTCTACTAGACTTTTCCAGTTATTATTTGTATTTTTACATAGTTTCATATTTTTTTGTAAAGTCCACAATTCTTCATATTGTCCCAGGACAGAGTGTGAATACCTATCTTCATTTTTTTTTCGTATTAGGCCACGTTCACACTTCACCACATCATATCGTGCGATCAATCATCCTTAGTGTAAGCTACACCGCTTCGCTTTTTTGTTCTTACCGTCATATTACCGTTACCAATTGTAATGGGGTGATGATATGATGATTATGGATAGAAGAATTTTCTGGTAAACTCAGTAATTTGTGGCATTTGTTGATGTGTAGGAAGGATTATGAACAGGAGTTATTGATAGTTTTTATTGTTCTCGACAGTTCAGAAACTGCAGGACACACGTGTAAGCAGCAGTACCTACATGTCCTACATATGCTTTGATTATTAGACGTTTTTTCACGTTTGGTGATTTAATCTTCGGCATCAAGCGTTTACTTCCCCATAAGTAGAAACATGTACCTTACTGAGTATTACCTACATACCAGACATGTTCCGATGTTCCTGGGTAGAGACGTGCAAAGGCAAAACACTAAGTACAAACAAGTCCATACTTGCACGGTGCGCTTTCCGCCTCGCATTTCTAATGATGGAACCCAAAGGACGAGATATTCGCGGTCTTGTTTTTTTATTTGTGCCATCATTATATCGCAACATACAAGCGTCAAAATAAGTGCAGTTTCTGAAAATATATAAAATAATTTTCAATATTTTCTCGTTTTTAATTTGACTATATCAACCTGTTGTAACTTATATACAGTTCTATCTTATGTATTTATTTGTGGATATTTATGTCTTTAGGAAATCCCTATAAGTCGTATAGTTTTTATTGGCCAAGCATATGAAGCAAAAATATCCGCCATAGGTTCCTCCCTTGGCCCCCATCAACACATTCCTGACGAAGAATGATGCTTTCGGCTGCTCGCGCGAGTAGGTAGAGCTTTGTCCGTGTGATTAAGTGCCTCACGGCGCGCCGTCCTAAGCCCTTCAGCTAATGACTCCACCCGTATTAATCATTGGATGACGAACGGACTGATGGACGTGGCCGTGTTGCTATTGCTAACATGTAGGTGGGTTTGGGAATTTTGGATCATGAAGAACTGTTGGCTCAAGTTCATCATCAAGACGAGTGGTGGCATTCAGTTGATTGTGCAAATCAATGCTGTAAGGGTCATCATCTAATGACTCCGGCTGTATTAATCATTAGATGACGAACGAAATGAAGGACGAGCCGTGTTGCTAGTATGTAGTTGTGTTACAGGATGAAAAATTTACCTAAGTGGAGCAACAAGATCTTACGAATCTGATGGCCCGATGACTTCGTCACAAGGTCTAACCCGATTTATCATAGAATCATGAGGATCGGTGCAATAGAGAAGAGATCTGAACCCAACAGTGGGTGGATGTAGGCTGAAGATGGTGATGATTGTCGTTAGAAGAACTTGTGGTTGATGAGACTATTTTTGTGAAGGTTCCTGACTTTATGGTGAAGGTGTAGTTTTCTTTAGCTGCTGACGATTCACTGATATACTTACTAATTTTGCAGTTAGATTAGATGTCGTTAGCTGCATGTGAATTCTGTTTTAGTGGTAACACCACAAAACTTACCTTACCAATACCAATAGTTTCAGGTCCAAGTCCCGTTTCGAGTATGTATCGCTTACATCAAAGGCTATTAAACTTCAAGCACTTAATCATGTTCCTATTCAAATGGTATGAAGAAGCACATCTTATGCCGGCGCGGCTCTCGCTCCAGCGATCAAAATCAAACCGTCATTAGTTCACGTGTGGAGAGCTAATAACTTCGGTAGAGTACGCAATGAATGCTCGGACGTGTCATGCGCCGACGCACGCGGATGACGGATCCGTCGCGCAAACTAATGTTCCTTTTTTAAAACCTTTTTATTTTTCCAACCGCACAAAAGGAAACTCATGAGTTATGCCGACTTGTAGTTTTTACGATACTTGGATTAAATATTTATGCATTTTTTATTTTTTTGTTGGATCGAGGCTCAGCCGGGGAACGTGATGGCATGTGACATTAAAATGACAAATTGGCTAATTATTCTTAATCCGCTGGTTCTTTGATACGGCGAGGAGTGATGGCCGTCACGCCGACGTCGACAGGTCGTCGCTTATTTCGATCGTTTGTGAGTCTTGATGCCTACAGCGCAGGTTCATTGCCATGGGGCACTGCAAAAAGTATTCAATATCTTGAAGGCTAAATCACTTCGAAACAACCACTTGTAGGAAACAGCCAAAAATTTTTTTTAATCAATACATGTCTTTCCTTAGTATACATACATACACATACATATAATCACGCCTTTATCCCTAATGGAATAGGCAGAGCGTAAACGACCTAAACAAAGGTCATTCCGTTCCTTAGTATAACTACTAGAAATAGCTATTTAATTTAACTTATTTTATGCTCGTGAGTGTAGCCTCACAAACTTATCTGAAACGTGGACGCTACTTTTGGCACTAATACATTTTGCCACACTTGTAACTCATTATACAAAGGTACTATAGATAGTGTTATTTGCAATCTATCTTTAAAAAGTATGAAGTCCAACAAATTTCCTTTAAATAAAAAAATTAAGCCGAGAAAAGCCTATTCCAAATCCACAAAATGCTTCATAAACATGAAAACCTGCGTACAAAAACAGTACGCTCAACCTGTAATCGTGAATGCCTGGCTGGCTGGTTAGCGCACGAAAATGGCGGGCTCACAATTTTTTGCCATGTCGGCTGTGCGCACATTATTATCATAATAACGAGCGCATTACCCGTTTATCCTGCCACGGATGCGCTTATTTTTCACTGCAGCCGAACCCGGGTGAACTGGGGAAAATAGTGCGACTTGGCAATATAGATACTTGACTTTTCCGGTAACAAAAGAAAAACAAATATTATAGAAACAATAATTTCTGATTATCATCATTAAAACTCACATTTTGTTGCTTATGATTGGTTAGATTGGTAAATATGAGAGGTACATGGTACATGTTTTAATGTAGGTTGTTATTGCCTATAATATAGAAGGCTTGAATGTCTTTTATTCTACAAACCTACACTTATCATCCTATTGTATTTTAGGTACGAAATAAAAATATGTGTATCTTGTACAAACGAAGTTATTAGATGAACTTGATTGATAGATGAAAACTCAAAATGAATTCGTTTCTCTGTCAAATTAATCATTGTCATATATACACGATATTTCAAGTGCAAGTTATTTGATAAGCAAATAAAAAGTACTTATTTCAGTATGTTATTAGAATTTTCCGTGAAAATTCCGTGTATCAAGCCTATTTAAGTGCACTTCAACTCCACACAATAGACAGGTACAAATATCAAAACAGTCTCGGAGAATCCACGTCATCTCGGAAAGCCTCGGAAAAAATCTCGTAAATATATACGTAATTTGAGAATTCCGGGGGAAAGTTAAATAACCTATTACTTAACAAGGGTTCAAAACTCTCTCTAAACATTTCAGTTGTTACAAACCTTTATTTTTGTTCTATTGGCGTAAAGTTTAGTTTCTCTTTTAGCGATAATTAAGTTAGTGAAAGAAAAAACTAAGGTTATGTTGTAAAAGGTAGTCAAGGAGAAGGCTAAATTTGTAGAGAGAGCTGGCGTTTACTTCATGTAGGTACTCGAAGGACAAGAGCAATGCTCTTAAATTAATGATGATGATGATAACGACGATAAATCGAGAACCCAAGAATTATACGAATATTACTGAGCAGTTTCATTAGAAGGTACTACCTACTTAAATCAACGATGACAGCGTTCGGGTAAATAAACTAAATACTACGCCTCTTGTAGAAAACCACAGCTAAACATTTCCCATGTACCGATTACGCTTCAAAACATCTCACGCGAATATGCATGTAGAGGAACTGTTAATTTCGTGACAGAAATACAGTTTGTTGTATGCACGGGCTATTGAGAGCGGGCATTCACCAGCGACTGGCCTGGACAAAGCTTTGTGCTCGAAGATCAATGTCTTGAGTGGCTGTGTAGGCGTCATAGCGCCTATGTGTATGTAGCTTACATCAGAGAACATGCGAGATGCTAGGGTAACTTGAACAGACGATGACTAGATTACAGTTTTTGACAGACTAGATTTTGTCAATACAACAATACACACAGGTCATCCTTAACAATTAGACGTGCTGGAGGCGGTTATGAATACGCATGTGATATTCTACATACCCCGTAAGAAATTCAGGCGTGATTATATGCATGTATGTGTTCACCAGCACTGGCCAAGACAAAGCTTTGTGATGAAGATCAATGTCTTGAGTTGGCTTGGCTGTGTGGGCGTCATACCGCCTATGTGTTTTGAGCGGGTATATGTATATGCTAGGGTAATTTGGGTAGAAGATGACTAGGGTATGCTATTAAAGTATTATTCGTAATAATATAGTATTTCAACCGGGTTTTTATTGAAAGAGTTGGTCAAAATAGGCGATCAACATATTTAAATTAGTATTTATTTATTTTTATTTGTAAGGAAGGATACTTTCAAGCCACACTTCTTAATATATTCCAGTCCTGTATGCTTGATTCATAGATACCATTTTTATTGACTCTTAGTTTGATGAAAGATAATTTGTTTTAGGTTTTGAAAATTCGTTTAACCACAGCAACTTTAAGTTTGAATATTTTAAAAGACGTGTTTTGTCCATCTCACGGAACGTTTTTATTTCAGACTGATACATATTCTTCTTATGTCGTATGGGTTTTCAGTCGATTGACCCGATGATGAAGAAGAAGAAGGCTGATACAAGCTGCTTTATGTATTATGTAGTACCTAATCAAGTAATATTACAATCCAAAAGCTAGGTAATCTACTTAGCTAAGCCGTGAATTGGCCCACTTACCCTATTCGTATTGGCACCTATATCAGTGTTAGTCCTTTGTGTTGTTGACCGGTGTAGGCTTGTACTCATGTTAGATAATTAGCGTGGACCGATTAATTAATAGCCACCTAATGTGTAGGTGCGTGAATTACGCCTCGATATACTTGAGTGGGTGGAAGGAAAGTGGTATGGCGTAACTCTACTAACTAGAGATTTCATTTGAGGAAAGGTTTTTTTTTCAGAGGTGTAAGCAGCTACTCTGTGGAGACTATTTTTTTTCAAAATATCGTCGTTAAGTTGCATACAACCACTTAATATAAACCAGTGGATTCTAGTGATTCTATAAGAAAATGCGCGATGTTCATATTTATTTTAATTATAATGATGTCTCATCATCGTGCTACGGCGTAGCAAATTCGTAGCAATTTAAGATTGCATCAACGGAGTTTGACAAATGAACAAATTATTATCAATGTTTAAGTCTCAGATCAACCCAGGAAAATATGGTTATAGTAACATTTTTTATTACAATTTTAACCACCCAGAGTATTTCAATGGGCGCTTTTCCACTAGACGGCACGTCAACGGCAACGGCGACGGCACGGTATCGTCGACGATATCGTGGATGAGATAATGTATGAAAATCAATGAAATTATATGACACGCTTTTCCACTTGCCGGCACGGCACCGTCACGGCATGTCATCGATTCCCATAGATATTGTCACGTGATCGTCGCCGTGCCGTCGCCGTTGCCGTTGACGTGACGTCTAGTGGAAAATCGCCCAATTAGTCCTGTAGTTAGTCACATTGAACATTCCTACTGCTTAAACCTTGAATGAAAGCCGTAAAGGACCAGTTATGAATAAAGCCATCATACAAGGCACGAGCCTTCTGTCCTGCTAATTCAGAGCCAGAATAGACACCCAAACAAGCACTTGAGAGATTCACCTGTTGGCTCAATAGGTCAATGTTACAGCACAAGGAGTTTAGCGAAACACACTTTTGTGGTGGGTGAATGGCAGACGCGGCATTGTGTGCTACACAAAGGACGTATGCGCGATTGACTCGTTTCGTTCGGATGCGAGCTCTAGGCTGTGTTGCCAGCTTGTCAGTGCATAATATGCTAATTTGACTGAAAGTGAAGGTTTTTTTATTGTAGTAGAATTAAAAAACATTTTCATTTGAGCTGCTGAAGGACTTTTTCTGTGTGTATAAGGTGTTTTTCATGAAAATGTAGCCTATGTAATTATCGAGTTCAGCTGTTGATGTTACAGCCCAAGGAATGGCAGTGAGATCCCTGCAGTAAAAAATATAAAGTATCAATCAAATTAAAGGTTAAATTATATTTGAAGTAAAAGTGGCTGCATGCGATTGCAGCATCATCATCATCTCTTTATCACTTTCTTACCTCCATAACACAAGAGTCTTGTAAGAATACATACTGCGCGATTTTACTATGTTTAATACATAATTTCCTTGATGTTTAATAATAAGTGTTATATTTCCAAATAAGAAGGCAAAATTATCCTTTATCTCGTTGTCATGAGCTTATTTACCAATAATTTACGCGATCGGTTTCGATTTGTCGTTGGATTAGTGTATAGAGCATTTGTATGGAAAATGATGAACATACTCGTACTATCCCCTATGATATCACGAAGAGTTTCAGACTGCTACGCATTTTCGTAGAGCTGGCAGCACTAGTTCTAGGCGCTGGCGCTGCTGAAACGGAGAGTGCTGAGATTTGTATGAATGTGCCAGGAGTCTGATTCAACCGATCGGTTTATTGGCATTTTAGGAGAGATTGTTGATTGAGAGAGAGCTTTAGAGCTTTGGACATCAGTTTGTGAATCGGGAAGTAAGCCATTTTCTTAATTGGTTTTATATCATACCATTTCTTTCGTTTCTCACTTCACATTTGACATGCTCCTTAGGACATCATATTTCTTTTACACATAAATATAGCAGAATATTTTTTTCGCAACGGAAAGGATTATGTACTTTGTACTAGCAGCACCTATAACAACATTCCACACAGCTGCAGAATTTTTAAAACAAACATACAACCCATTGTGCTCACAGATTGGTTGTACGTAAATATTCTTAGCACAAACATTTACCAAGAAAACACGCTACTGGATATCCGGACAATAGTCCTGTGGTGCCCTCAAAACCACTTAACATGGGACTGACAGGTTAGTTCAATCACTATTATACGCTGCGGGCCAAATATCCCAGGATATTTTTTCCCCATTTTTTTCTAGTTCACAGCCATCGATGAGAGTCGAGAGTTTCTCACGGTACACTTACAACAATTCGTAATACCATTGTGCGATTCGTAAAATATTCCATTCATCCTAAGGTTACGTAACTTTCCAATTTGGCGCGTCGCGATTCCCGAAAGTAGCGAAAATAAAACTTGCCTGAAATAAAACGTGATGTTCATAACTCATAACCACAGCGTAGAGGAAAATAACCGGCTCGTTCCGAAATACCCACAATGGGGGTACATCGGAGCTGGGTCGGCAACCGGGCTACGAGGAAAACGCAACCGTTATAAAACACGGCGCGACGTCACAGGAAGGCCAGCTAATCGATCGCGAGAACAATGTGACGTAATAGAGGGGGGTGGGAGCGCGGTCCTGCGAGAGAGGGGCGGCCAAATATTTACCCCAGCATATGTTTGGTTTCTTTTCCTTTGCCTCATATATTTTTGCTTTGATCGCGTAATGGGGCCCGGAGGCGGCCCGATTTGTCCGAGATTAATTTTGCTCGCCCCGATGCTGTAACAATCGCGAGTCAAATAAACTGTTTGGGGACGAAACTTGTGGTGTAATTGTGAGCTTGTTATTTTTAAAGCGTTATGACTTGTTCTCTCGTCATTTCGCTTAGTTTGATCAAGTTGAAGAAGTTACACACTTTTGAGAGAAGTTTTACCAGGCACCTTTGAAGAAAGAATGAAACTGTGTAATGTAACCGAATCACGAGACAATGTCATAATAAACTGTTACGTTTCGGATACGTCACGCAAAAATGTATAACATTAAAAGTTTCTGTCGTAACTCCTAAGACTGTTCGCAGTTAATTGTCTTATATCAGTCTTACTTAACTTCTCTCTAAGTTCCCTAACATGGTCCCAAAGTACGTGTAAGTTATTCCAGAGGGCAAGTACCTACTTGAAATTGCACGTTTAATGAATTGCATTAATATTGCATTAACGGGTAACTAGCGCCCCCACCCTGTAAACAATCATTAAGCGCCCCGTGTCGCCCCCTGGTGCCCCTGGTGCTCCTGGTGCCCCCTGCAATCCTGCAGTGCTGTTTACGCTGTTCGGATTTGTTTGCGAATACAAATTGATATTAACGTGTTTGAGAAGTCACTACGAGGAAGTCTCTTTGCGAGTTTTTCTTGTAAAGTGGACGCTTGAACTGGATAACTTGTCAATAGTTTGAGCCAGTACACTTTTTACCTCTTTCTTATTTCCATTTCTAAAGGAGAAGGAGCGCTATGTATAAGATGAGCTTTTCTGTAATAAGGGGTTGTATTCAATACTTCAGTGTTAGTCTGTTTCCAGCTGAGGTGTTTACCTTATTCAATTTGGTAGTTGTCAATACAGTCAACTCTTTGTAAATAGAGTACTAATGGCGAGAAGGCCTAAATGATGATGATGGCTATGGCTACATTAAAATTCCGGTCAGGCCTTCTAACAAGGTACGTCAGTCACTAAGCGACCGTTGTCGCTGAACTAATGCCAGCCGTCGTAACCGGAAAATTGGACATCGCCGTCTGCCCAATCACACGCGACACTCAACGCAGATTAGCACGCTCGACCACTGCCCAGTTCACCCCGCACTACTTCACCACAAACACACACGAAAATCCTCTTCACACACTTTCCATTGAACAGTGCACACGCTGTTTCGCCGACCAATCGGCCTTTCAAGCGGAATTGGACGACGTAAACGTCAGTTCTGAAATTGAACGCCAGCCGAGAGCACAGGTATTGAAACCATACACGCCTTTCCGACCCTCTGTCTGCACTGAAATGATATTAGTGAGCACCCTCGTTCATCGGTCTTTCAGTATCTGAAAATGGATTTGTTTTGAATGCACGCTTCTCTCCTAACTTCGAGTAGATTGTAGCAGATATTGTACCAGTAAATAAACAAAAGTAGTTAGTAGTAGGTAGTTTCAATATTCGCTCTTTGTCAAAATAAGTAAGCATTTATTTTGCAATCATAAATTCAAAACTGGAGTTAATTAACTCTACTTCAACCTGGAAGGAAGTGTCTAAGCACGTTCGTCTTTCAAACCAAAAAAAGTTAACCCACAGACGTGACACGGCTAAGTCGCCAGCGAGTTGCGGAGAGCGCTCCCCGCCATTCAAATCTTTACTTAGCATTCCAAGTACTGTCGGCGGCTTTAATTTTTAAGGCTCACTACAACGCCCATACCGTATTCACCTCGCGTTCCCACCACACTTACAGATATGTACCTAGCTAATGGTGGAGCGAAGCTTGCGATCCAAACGCCATAGACGTCAGGTGGAGCGTGACCGCATATTGCGCTCTCAATGGGAAGTAATAAAGTTTAGAATTTATTGAGACACATCGGCAGACAGTGCGTTGTTGAACTATCACGTTCAGAGAAGTAGTTTGCATAGTTATGTGCGCGTTTATCTAAGCTATATCGGTCTGTAGAGACGACGACGTGGACTCGGCGTTGAGCCCACAGATCACAGCTTGACAAATCTCTGAAACAAAAATCCGCTCAGAAATCTATAGCTAGTAAGAAACTATTGATATAAAACGATCAATATTGTAGAAACAGGGAGATTACGCTCTGGTTGCCTAACAGACTGCGTAGTTATTAAACTAATTACCCAATCAAAGGTTTGAGTTCCCCAAAATAACACAATGGCGCTGCTTTGTGAATTGAATATGTTAGAAGCCATGTAATAGTGATTGGCTCTTGAGAAGTGAAGCAATGGTAGTATTCACTTGATTTGGTATCCAATCCAATCAACACTAATGGCGAAACATCAAATAAGTAACTAAGAAATTACAGATAGCCCAAATTTCCGTTATAATAATTTCAAGGTTGTTCCATATTGTAGTAGCTAATCCAAAACCAAGAGTGGTAAATACACTTGAGGCGTACATAGAAATTAAAGAGGCCGTTGGTTGTATGAAGGCCCGTATTTATAATCAGCTCTCAAGAGTGACAGCGAGTTTGAGTTCGTATCTGAAACGTCATTCCAATACAATATGACCTGTCAAATCCGCACTCAATATTGCTCTCAATCTTGAGATAGCTTTATAAATACGAGCCTTACTCCATTACCCCGTCGGGGCAGGCCGTATCAAGTATTTATAGTGTTTGAGCGACTTCATAAATATGCAGCGGTAGGCGCGCGCCTTGCCGACACCAGCTATTCAGCGAGCGCTGAAGGGTTGGTGCAAGTCATAAGAAATTTACAGTTGAATATTATATTATAACCATTTAAAGATTACTTACAGATGTAAAAAAATATTTTTACATTAAAACATCTCCTGAGTTATGGCACGCAATTTAATCACCATAATGTTGTATATCATTTAAGGCTTAGGCAGAGCAATGAAAGACGTAACGTAAGGTTACCTAGTGTAACTTCTGTTCTCTTCCGGCCTGTTCCTGTTTCTACCTCGCAACCCGAACTTTCTGTTGTTGAAAGTCATTAATACGCTATCATGGCACATGCCCTTAAAAATACTTTTGCTTTCCTTTGTAATAAGTTTTTGACATTTTTCATGCTCTTTTGCTTTTGTATCTATTTTTATATGAACTTATTTGAAAGTCTATCCTTATACTTTGTAAGTAAACCAATGCCTTCATACATTTTTCAACTTAATCCACCATCATATTATGGCATTATAATTGAAAATACAAATATACATAATTGAAATCGCTTGCATTTCTTGTTTGTGCCGCTTCCTTAGCTCCACGGTTGGTTAGTTGCAACGCTCCGTGCGTTACCTCACTTTCAACAGAAACTTCGCGATGTATTTTCCACTGCATTTTTTAGAGTATCGCTTTTGTATGCCCGCTTGTTTTAAAATACTGGAGCGGAATTTTCCACGATCCTGCTTCCAACAACACCATTATAAGTATTTTTAACAGGTGAAATGTTAAGGTAAACGTAAACATTAATGTGTAGCACAACTGTAAAATACATGCTAGCTAGCCCTTCTATAGTCACTGTCAGGCTTGTCGAATGGAAAGATCCGATTAATACACTAGGTACACATGAAAAATATCAATTTCATCATCATAGTACATCATATGCTACATTGTAAATAAATAAGAAGTCTTCTTTCTTTGTTTGTAGAGATGCAATTTTTTTTTCAGATGCTGTAAATTAAAATTTAACTCAAATTTGCTTACCGTTCATTTCTTCAAATTAATTTTCTTTTAGCTTACGAGCTGCCTCAGAACAAGCTTTGAGCTAGATACTTATTCCTTGTTTAGAGCTAGATGGATTAATTCAGCAGGATATTGGTTATTTTTAAGTTTCTTTAGTTCCCATAAACATAAAAACAAGACTATACTACACTTCAAGACTATTCGAAGTGTGCTAGTAGGTATCTGTTGCCTGCACTGGAGACAAGATGGCCGACATCATTAACATTATGTACCTGCGTCACCTGCGTTTATCTCGTGTACTTTATTTTTTTATCTAGTTTTCAAAGACAGGCAAGACTATACTTGGAAGTGTGCTAGTAGGTAATCTAGAACTGTCCGTTGCTCGCACGGCGCGGACACGTCGCGATTCTCCACGCCTCGTCTGCCGCTGGCTGCCTCATCTGTCGCCTGTCACTGTAGACAAGATGGCCGACGACATTTACATTATGTACCTTATATTACCTGTATTTATCAATCAGTTGCAATCGAACAGCCGATGCGATCGGACGCGCCAAAAACGTGACGTCTGCGCTGTCGCCGGAAAATAGTGCACTAGTGCACTTTTGCAATCATGGCGCAACCTAAGCGCTGTGAAACGATCCTGGTCAACGAGCTGTTGGCCTTCGTGCAGAATAAGCTGGACGTGATGGACGTGGAGAGTCTGGGGCAGATCTGCGCGACCAGCTACACGGAGGCCGACATCAACAAGGCCAAGCAGTATCTTCACGACACCGCCAACCCCCGTCATGTCAAGCTGATGACGCGCCGCGAGGGAGGTGCCAAGAAGAGCCTGTCAGACATCTTCCGCGTCTTTCAATGCGAGGATCCTGACGATGTCCCGACGTACGTAGCACGTGACCTGAACAAGCTACCGCCCGTGACGTTTGACCACGTCGACGTCACCACGCTTCTGAAGGATATCGTGCTGCTGAAGGCTGAAATTAGGAGCATAAATGCCAAATTAGAAGCCTCCGAGCGACGCAGTGACGAGTTGCAATGCGAGTTGACCTCACTACGTGAGCAAAACGCCGCGTCAGCTTCTCCGCCGGCCGCGTGTGCAAACATGCGACGCGACGATGACGTGCAACACGAAACTGCACCGACTGCAACTGACACCGATGGGACGCGGGCTGACGACCCCGCTGCCAGCTGGGCGAGCGTCATCAAGTCGCCTCCAGCGAAGCTTCCCCGCACCGAATCCTCCGCGCCGCGCCTTCCCCCTGCTGCTCCCCGGACACAGAAGGACGTCACTGCGCGGAAGCCTCGCCGCCGACCTCGCCGAAAGTCGAAGCCCGCCCCTACCACCGTGGAGAACGAGGCCTCGCAAGCGGCTACTGTTCCTGCTGTGCCGAAGACGGTTGTCGACAAAGACGGTTTTACACTAGTGCAAAACCGGAAAAGCCGTCAGTGTCGCAACCAGAACCGCCGCGGCACCGCCACCGACGCCCCTACATCGCTGAAGGTGTCGCTACCGTCCGCGCAGCTCTACGTGTCCCGGCTAGACGTTACTACTACGTCGAAGGACATCGAGGAGTATGTGCGGAAATCGTGGCCAGTCTACAGCCAGGAGCCAATCGACCGAGTGCTTGTGAGACAGCTGGAGCCGAAGCGGCCGACAACGTTCCGGTCGTTCGTGATCCGCGTCTCCAAGTTCCAAGAGAACGTGCTCCTGAACCCTGCATTCTGGCCGATGGGGGTCGTATTTCGACGCTATAGACCCCCTGCCGTCGTCGATACGTCGAAATAGTATAAGTTAGTTAAGTCTTTATAATATGTATGTTAGTCTGTAAGGTATGTATCTATGGGCCTCTGTTTACATTATTTAACATCTACTAATGTAAATATTGCCTGAAATAAAATGATTATTATTATTATTATCTTGTGTACTTTAACTTTTTTTTAACTTACAAGACTCTACTTTACTTGGAAATGTGCTGGTAGGTATCTGTCGTCTGTCATCGGAGACAAAATGGCCGACACATTATGTACTTTATATATTACATGCATTTATCTACTGTACCTACCTTTTTTATTTTTCCTGTAAGCATTTTAAATTGATCGTGAATTTCCAGTAGTTTCTAATAAAAGATAGAAATAAAATAACTTAAATACACCGTTTAAAAGTCAATCCATACCTACTTCTGAAAATAAAACCTTGGAGCAAAAACGTGTGTAAGTGGATTGTAATAAAATATGTTTGTACCAACGTTTGTACTAAATACCACACAATACAATGTTAAAGGGCTACCTGTGCCCTTTTTACGTATTAACAATAAGTTTAAACAAGCATTGACTATCTTATGGGGTCAGCTTACATAATGCATCCAAAACTATTGAGGCGATGTCGTTCCATTCACATGGTTGACATCTCACCTGTCAGTAACCTCCGACTCTCCAGATAACCATCGAAAAACCCATTCACAAACCACCAATTGTTCGAAAACCGCCCCCAAAACCTAAAGGGTTGATAAACATATCAAAAGCGGAATCAAAAATCAAAAGGTTTTTTTTATAAGCACAATAAGAGACACCTGTTTTTAAATATCGAACAATGTACGTCGGCGGTTGTATTGTGCTGGCACAATCCAGCACAAATATCGATTATCATTGGATATCGATTGTGTTGTGTACGTCTTCATCGATTGCATAAAGACCTCCCTGGAGACGCGACGATGAAGGGATGACGTAGTATGTTGTGAACGATTTAAAAAGTTGAAAGAGTTACAACATAACCTGCTATACTTAGTTACACACAACTCTTTAATATTACGAGTTCTTGACTCTTATATAAAATTTGTCTTTCAGCACGAGATTTCAAAGTTCACGGTTGAAAAAGACAGATTTAGAAAAAGTTTTGCACTCATAACGTTTTTCGGGAGCAAAAATCCATAATTTATTCAAAAGAAATGAGCGTAATAAGTTCAAAATTTCAAAACAACACGTTTATTAACATCCAGTCGGAAAGTTCGCTCCTTCGGCGTAATGTCGCAACGCGTCAAAAATACTCTTCAACTTCAATCAACTCGTTCCAAGCGAAGAAACTCAATTAAAAGTTAAAAATGTTTTACGGACGGTTTACGTGAATTGAGGTTACGTCATCAAGTTTGTGATTATGATTAGGCAAGTTTTATTTGGTTAATTTTATTTTCGACGTTCGGTCATGGGCTGAACTTAAAAGGGCAAATCTTGCCGTTCTGTTTCATAATTTTTAGCTATTTTCAATGTCAATAAATTTGTTAGTTTTCATACGCCCTATTCGTTCGTTATATTTAAGAATTCTTTATGATAGGTAATTTTACTAGTAAGTATATTATTATATTATGTGTGCCCTAGTGTAGGTAGACGATTATATTGTAGCTTTTCAACTCTACCTATATATTATTATTACTTTGTTGGTATCTAAAATTGCAAACTGCTGCATCGTATTCTTGATAAATTGAATAAGGAATTGGCCTTGGGTCTCACACGTCATATATACGTCATACACATGTGTGCATTTGACGTGTAATCAAATATGTATGACGTGAAATTTCTTTTATTTTCTAAATTCATTGTCATATTTATTTTAAAAAGATATTGGATTTATTTAATACGTATCATATTTATATTATGTGGGTTATGTATTAGTATATATTTAGTCAAGCACGTGGCAGACCGTGGTAGTGACAGCGAGTGACAGAGTGCGATTAGCCTGCTGCGTGTCTCAGTCGACTCCCGGTGATTTAGGGCTGCTGATGAGGTGCAAATGTTGTTCCACTTGGAGGCATTTACGAGTAAATGTCTGGATATGTGGGTACAGTGACTTTTTATTAACAGATACTGAAAACAAAATTAGGTAACTAAACCGGACGGACGTGGGCCAGGCAAAAAACTTGGAACTTGTTTTATTTTTTAAGTACATATGTATATGAAGCATCCTTTTCTTTTACATGTTATTGATCCATTATGTTGATTGTACCTCCTTTTAAATCAATAAAAAACAAAGAGAATGCCAACAATTTCCTTTTACTTTTTACGCTTTTTCTTATGCAGCTCATTCAAATAATTTAAATTACCTAATCAAATCCCTATCAGGCTGCAATGAGTGCATATTTACATCTGTAGATGCACAAACAAGGGAGCAGCGAGCTGCAGTTGACAGCCGCGATGAAGTGGCGATTAGCCTGTCGCTGCCGACTGTACTGCTGTCCTGTTCGGCTGCTGACGGTACCTACGGCGCTGATTATGTACTAAATAGACGTAGACCAGTAGACGCAATTTTGTGGCTTTAGAGTTTAGTTATGGTCTGTCACCTTTACCTTGAGTAGAGTAGGTAGTTTTTTTAGCGACAAAAAGGAACTAAAAATATTTCCTTAACGTCATTATTTTTATAGATGTGAACAAAGGACAGATTTTCCGAATTTTCCTAAGCTTATAATTGAATACAGTTTAAAAATTCGCACTGAACTTCGGTTTTGGCAATCATTCCACAACCCTCGCTCTATCTCACGAACAAATCTAATTCGATAAAATCAAAATTCCGGCCGACCAACTCCGAGCGAAACAATTTGCAAACTCGAACCAACTCCCAAATAGTTTATCTAGACGAATGCCGCACAAACATAGTGAACGGCAAAACAAGCAACTCTGACACCTACCTACCGTTTTACACACAGAGATCCGTATCCTTAACTACACACTTCAGTAGCTGCCTCTCTCTCGCGCTAAGAAAATTAAACGGACCAATGAGGGGGTGAGGTGACACGCATTTCCGGGCCCGGCTCCAATCAGCTGCTAGAACAAAGGAGTCGCGATAGCTACTTACCTACAAGTAGCTACAGACGAGGGTCGAGTGTACGCTCGCTGTGTTTGCTCACACACGTGCACTAGACACACACATGGAGCATTTTTTACCTGCGGACGAGTTTTTGTGGGCGTAAGTCTGTTTGTGTGGCAGCGTCTAGCCGGGTGATCACTTGGCGAAGTAAGTTTGCGCAAGTCGCGGGTGTAATGGCTGGAATATATCGGCTTTGAGACAGGCCCTCGCGACGCGTCGCCTTTGTCGCAACGTCAACATCACCACACGTGAATAGGGAACGAGCACGGGTTAAAACGTTATACAAAAAGTTCAAGGATAGCGATAGAAATCTCGGAAGTATACTCGTACCTACATGCTTGTTTGTCTTTAACTCAGTTCAATATCTACCTACATTACAATTTTAATTCTAAATTGATTTTTACACGGAAAAATCATCCTAAACAACTTCAGAACTATACATAGACATAGATTGCAGGCTTAGGTAAACTCTGAAAAGAAAATAAAACGAAAGAGGTATTATCCTGAACGACATCCTGTTACGGCTTAGTTCTCCTCTCGACTTCAGAATCCTCACGTAGTCGTTAAAGGTACATTTTTCTTTCGCAGTCCTCATGTGACGTACCTGCCGCATCCCAAGGACCCTCCGCAAGGCTCAGTGACGCAAATGGTGCCTTATTCGTCCGTAACACAGTTGCGAATGTAATTGATTTAATGGTAACACACTCTGGTAAGACTACAATTTGACTATCGCGAATTTCCTGCGTGCGCGTGGATGTGAAACGTCTGAAGACGGTGCGTGGTTATGATGAAAAATGGGTTTTAGTATTTGAACAGGAGGGTCCGTATTTGGGTGTAGGGTATCGAGACGGTGAGAAACAAATCTGCGTAAGGCACGGGTGTCGAGTAACTCGTGTTCTTACCCTCTCTCTTTGTTCGGGCCGGAAGAGTGCGCTAGAATTACATGCTCGAGTCTGATGTGCGCTTATTTTTTACGGCGCTATATTGTGTTTCTCTCTCGTATAGTGATGCAGTTCAACGACTGAAGAAACGAGAGGGCGTTTGAGGAGTAAACAAACGTGTTTACGGTCTTGATTCAGAAAACTTTTGAGAGAGAAATAAACAAATTTTAACTACGTTATTATATTTTCTTTGATAATATTTTCTGATCAACAATAATAAAAACATATAAAAAAATTCAGCAGAAAATATTGGTTCTCGCCACGAAAAACTCCATCTCATAAAATTTGTACCCAGCGTACAGTTTTTCGCGCCAATCTCATTGGCTTCCAGGGTCCGTTCAGCGCGCGTACCGCATACTGATCCACAGATTAAATTACTCTCCCAACTATTTTACACAAAACCGGCGGCCATAATTAAACTCCGGGCGAAAATAGGGGGAATCGGCGAATCAAACGTCTTATCTGACCAGGGAGAAATAGCGTTTCTTCGCTGAATAGTTCGGTCCCAGAGACCGGGTGGCGAGTGAGCGGAATAAATAATTATTGCAGCAATCTAAAGTTGCTGGTTGTGGCGACCGACTCGCTTCCAGATAACTAATGAACATAGTTTCTATTGGCTCGCCTTTGTGATCTTCCGTATCTTGGCTGCTTAGCTGGCAGAGTAGCTAAATAGAATCGCAGAACTGATTGATGAATTTTCCTTTGATGGACAAGGAACCAAAACCAAAGTAAAATATTTTAACAAAATAATCTCTAAAATTGCTATAATAAATAGATACCTCACAAAAGTGTTTAAAGAGTTGAAAAGAATAAAGATAGAAAATTCAGTTTCATCCAATTTAGGTATATGGAGAACTCTACCAAACTCATCAACAATTCAATCAAAACATTTCACGTGAACGGCTCCCCCACATAACGAAGAATACTCATTTCAAATAATTTCAATATCAACACAAGGCGTTCCCATAAAATCAATAGCACAAGGAAACACAATTCACTTTCACGGTGTCTGAAATACTGAAATAAACCATTCTTTGCATTGAAAGGGGAATAATCTCGCAGGAGCAGCGGGGGCTTAACCAAAATCCGTGAATTGCTTTAAATCGGGGAAAACGCAGGATATACCCTTTGTGACGGCAATTGCGTGCCGGGTAACGTATAACGCGTTTCAAATCAGAAGGCACAAGAATAAAATTGACAGATCACTTGCACACAAACTTCCTTCAATAATAAGAGCTTCCCGCAAACTTGTTGACTGAGCAGTCCCTATCAGTTTGAAGGAAGCCGTCCCATACACCCCGTATACCTACTGGTCTTTGGCATCTGATAGTTTTCCTCTGATGAAGTAAAAGTCAATTTCATTTGTGTATTTCTGGCTGGTATACTCGGAAAAAAGTGTCCTCTCGTCTGCGCTGCCAACCAAGCAAAGAATGTTTCTAATTTGAAACAGTTTATACTGTATGCCTACCATTATCGGTAAGGGCACACATTGCAATAATTAATGTTGCCCTTAAGACGTATTACCGTATTATAAAATGTGTCCATTTTACAGGTTATCAGTGGTAGGTACCTATTACCTATTCATTTTAATGTGTATCTTTAACGTTTACCGGCCAACTCATTTTAAAACGAACGTAAACTAGCTGAATTCCGGATTTTTGATAGGTTTTTTATTTTATCATTTCAGGAAGTTTGTAAAATTCCGGCCTGGCTACCCCAAACAATAGGTCCTTACTGAGGGTCCTTACCTAAAATTATCCCCTAATTTTACATAAGCGTCGTATATAGATGCGCAATAACCGATCGAAAGAAGGAAGCCGGGGCAGGTCGGTCGCTATGGCACCGGAGGCAGTAAGAAGTTATTTTAGGGGGATATTACGCGACATCAGAGGCTTATCTTTACGGCAGGTGTTCCGCCCCTCCCCCTCCCTCCGGGACAAATTTACGAAATATGTCGCGACTTATGCGGATCACGCTCAGAATCTCCGCGGTTTATGATGCAGCTTTGCCTAATGGAAGCTGTCTTGAGCCAAAAGCATAAAAGATAAATCTGCTATCATAAACAGAAAGCACTTTTTGTCAGCTGCTTTATGAATTTACTGAAATGTGAACTCGATTTTCCGCACCACCGCCCCAAGACTCAAAGCATGTCGGCGTGCGTGTTACAGCACTCGTGTTATGTAAGACTTTACCGCAAGTACCCGCCACATGTCGAGTCACCCCCATCAAAGCCACGAGGCACTCCCCATTAACCCACGCCAATACACATGTAAGCCGTCACAACGCTAATAAGCAATTAAATAGATTAATAAAGATATTTACGTCATTCTGCCAATTTGCCATTCACGACAGCTATAGATTTCAATAAACCTTTGATCTGTGAAGCTCGCGAACCGATTTGTAATTGTTTGACAGTTCTAAGACACCGGCTCCGCTCATTGTGTAATGTTTAGCGATATCGAATTATTTGGTGAACAATTCATTGGTTTATGAATCAGAAAGGTGAAAGGTAAATGAAGAAGTAAATACTATAGGTATTCATAGAAATTGTACAAGTAGAGTACTGTATCAGTGATTATTATCAAGTTGTCGTATTACCATTCATCATGAAAAATGAGCTAACGATTTTCCTCAACTCCTTACAGCGAAATACATTCATCATAAAATCTAAATATTCTCAAATAAACTGTTGCGCTCGTCAGTTAAATAAAAATTACGCGAGAAGGTCCCGAGGGAGCGTCTCATTGTGCGGCCACAATGAGCGCGCCTGATTGGCGGAAGGATGTTCTCACTAAATAAAAAATATCGACGCGTCATTTCGCGCAATTTTCGACGAATTTTCAAACGATAAAACCTGTCATTTTGCTGTTGACGCGCCTATAAAATATTCATGCAGGCGGGCGAGAGATGAGCGATTTTTTCTTCGATTTACGCCTCGAAATAAGATGTCATTTTCCGTATCATTAGCGGCGGCTCGGCGCCACGACGCCACTATTTATACGCAAATACGATAAAAATGATGCCCGACCGATCGACTGTTTGACGTGCCATTGATAAATTGCGACCTTTTCAAATTCCTTATCTTTCTTGACGTTTTTTATTCCATTTCACACAATACAGATAACATTTTGCGGGCCCTTTTAATATCTTCAGCATTTGAGTGATGACGTCGTAATGATAAAAACATTTACGATTTTTTAATTTATGCGGTTGTCATTTGGGCCTTCGTTGATATATTTTTTGCGTCGATTTTGTCAGAATTTTATATTAAAGTGGCGTGTAGCACACCAGACATCAGAGGATAGATTGGTGGTATTTCCGAGGTAAATTCTATCGCGTAAAGCCCGATGGTGCGCTCGCTGAGCCCTCTCTTTGCTATGAAATCGCGCGAGTAGTTTATCTCGCCGCTTGCGAGCTACAAAGGAATCTGCTATGATAATCTGCAGATGTATTCGATAAACACTTTTGAAAAGGAATCGTTTGTGACGCCTAGAAAAGAAATTACTTAGACAGTAAATATTGAGCTACTCTGCATGTTGGCCCCACGTCGGGCGCCAATTATTTGATCATCATTTTTAACAAGACTGTTTTTAATTGAGATAGAAAATAAATAGCCCAATTTATGACCTCGTGAAAGCAACGTTTGTGTTGAAAAAGTAAGTGAAAAACACATCAACAGCTTTACTGTGTGTGTACTGTTGCCATAAACAAAATTAAAAGCATTATCACAAACTTTTACAGTTTGCAACAGCATTTTATGAAATTTCCAACGTGAAACCTTGAAGGTGCCGCAGAATTTTACAACATCCCATAATCACAGCTAAAAACGTAAAGCGAAAGTAAATTCAAAGCAAAAAATACGAAAGTAGTGTCCTGCAGAAGCTGGGCTTATGCATTGGTCCCACGCTGGGCGCCAAATAGTACTTATTTAACGCAATTGTAGCAATTTTAGGTTACATATCTATTATAATTATTGTCCTCAATTCAATTACAAACAGAAAAGCGAAATTAACATTTGAACTAACTGTTAAAAAGTCTCAGCTTTAATACTGTTTTCTGTCATCCACAAAATTAAAAGCACTAACTTTTACAGTTTGCAATATCATTTTATGAAATTTCCAACGCGAAACCTCGGAGGTGCCGCAGAATTTTGCGACAAAATCCCATAATCACAGCTAAAAACGTATAAAGCGAAAGTAGTGTCCTGCAGAAGCTGGGCTTATTATTGCGGCCCCCGGTCGGGCGCCATCGCGCCATCCCTGCCAGAGCTGCCGGCGACAATATTGCGCGGCCGCCGTGTCCCGACTAATCCCCGGATTCATTTATTTTTGACAACGCAATACGATTTTATCTCACAGCTTCTGATGCTGTTTGCCTTCTGTTATTATGCCCCTGCCATATTCGGGCCACTTATTTATTTATTTAGCGACCCCTTATAAGGGCGATTTGGCTTTTAATACGACGCTTTTAGCGGCTGATTTGATTTGGCGACTGAATTTTTGAACGAGTTTAGTATCTTATATCTTTACCGAGGGCGTGCTGGTATTAGAAAAATAAATTGGAATGAGTAAATTAACTATTTTCTCACACTTGTTTGATTTAGTCAAGTCACCCTAATGATTTACTGTGACGTTATATTTACTGAAAAGATTTTGATGTGAGATTTCTTTGTGCTTCTTCGTCTTTGTGAACTCGATGTCACCTCCACGTTCAAGTATCTCCAAAATCTTCGCACGTGTAAAGTAAGTCTATTCATGCTGCTCGATTTCCATAAGTCACGACACCACACTAAAATAATACTTACCTACCTGTCTCTACGCCGACATACTCGTACTTAAGTATGAATAGATTTGTGAGTAGGTATTTTTGTCAAACCAAAATATAAATACACAGATATTAAGTTCTAAGTACTTACGTTTTGGACAACATTAACAAAAAGCATAGTTGTATGAAATTGAAAAAGAAAAAAAATGGCAACCTAATATGCCCTGCAGACTAACTGTGAGCTTTCAGCAAAAAAAATTCAGGAATGGATCAAACTCTACTACTCTACTTCTAAGGGTAGCCCATTTTTTTTTGGAAAAAATAATTCCTAACCTATTTAACACCTTACATCCCACTCATGTTGTCACTGAAGTTGTTCCTTCCACATTTCTTCCTAATTTCTTTAAAAAATTTTTTACTTACTTCATCGAGTATTTTAATAATTGTCGATCATTCGCACCCTCCTGTATCAGTAGTTATATCTTGAGCTCACGTGGTGTCCTCTAGCGGCTCTTCAGCTAAGGTAAGTGGGTCGCGCTGGAAGTGACAGCCGTCCGCGACGCCCGGCTAGTTGCTTATACGATTTTAATTAATAAAACGTCTAAGCTGCCAGCTAGGTAGGAAACACAGGCTAGTTGAAAAAAAAAAACGATTCGACTTTGATGAACTTTACGGAATTACTGGCCGGTTTAAAAATAAAATTCAGAAAAACATGTTTCTGTGTGGATGACTTTCAGTAGCTCAACAGTGGATGGTATATATGTATTGGTGAAAATAGCACACAGAGTGGTAGATAAGCACCCTACCTACGTCAATAATGTTCGGAGTAATTTTTGCCAGATCATTTAATTTTTATAACACTCAGGTACAAACAATTTTTACTTTAATACACAACAAACAATGATCATTATCACCTCACGGTAGACGTTTGTCAACCGCCGCGTCACGAAAATTTGCATATCTTATAAAAACCTCGACGGCAGATAAAAATGAAAATGAGACACGTCAAAGAAAAAAAATAACGGACAAAACGCGCACGAGACAATGGATATTTTGGGCGATACGAAAAAAAGAAGGTTTTGTCATGGAAATTTCGGGTGGACGTTTTGCATTTTCTTTATTCCCCCATTCCTTGGAGAAATCTGTTTTTTTAATTATCGTGTTTGGTAATTAGTTTGGGGAAACGATCTTTCTCCTCACTTCCTCCGGCGGACAACTTGTCTGCAGCTAATGAGGTAATTTATAGTCTAAATACACGTGAAAAAAGAGGATCCCTCTTCTGATTCTTGAAGAGAGTTAAGTTTCTCAACTTTTGCTCACAAAGACTTTCTTGTTTCGTGCCCTATTATTACATAAGGGACATAAAAGTCGTCAACGAAATACAAATCAAAATCAGAGAAACCTAATCTATTCTGAAATCCGAAGCCCACTTTAGGAGTGGGCAAACAAATTGCTCAAGCAATTGACGGGATTCTCTATTTCCAATGACACACGGCGACACGGCGGGGATTATATCGATTGAAATCGCAGGATCGCTGGACCATACGACGCGACGCATTTACGAAAAAAAATGATACAGGATTAGTTTGATTGCTATTCCGTTGCGATTTGCTTCGCTCTATGTGAAGCACTTATAGGATTTTAGAACTGGCTGGCGACAAAAGGGCCTGAATCCGTGATGAAGGGTATTTTAAAGTGTTAGTCGTGCTTGGATTTCTTGTCACCTTTACAGTTTGCGGACGCTTCTGAATATTGTTCTCTACGTAAGTCATTGTTTTACTTTGTTGCTTTGATACTCACAACTTAGTCCACATTTTAACAAAGTCACAACAGTAAAATTAAATCATTCACCCTCTGTCAGGAATATTGCACTAATAAATTCATAAATTCCGACACGCAATAAAACTTTCAAATAAAAAACGATTGCGGCCATACAAGTAGTTTCATGACCTCTCAGCCCCCGCTATTAGCGCGGAAATCCATCGCAGATGCTACAAGCACCGAATCAATGTAAACGACACTGTTTGGTCCCCTTGTTTTTTACCGAGGGTCGCTAATCCGTGAGACGTAAGCACGTCTAATGCCAAGTAATTTCGCGACCCTGCGGCCTCCCACAAGCTTATGCGGCCCTGGTAAATATGTGGGTAGAGGTTTAAAGTGTTAATGGAAGAGGACGGTTCTAATATTCAACATTTAATTAAATATCTAGCTCATGCTGAGACATGGATGTAATATTTATGTAATTTAACTAGATTGGATGAACTCTACGTTTTTTACCTCAAGCCGTAAATGTCTTCCTAAGTTTTCATTACACGATATTATTGTTGTGCGGTTCCAAATCAAGGAAATTAAAATTCTCGAGCAGGGCAGTTTCAGCAAATCTCAGCACTAAAACTCCTATATATCCCCGCGAATGTTGTAAAAAATCATTGCCTCCGTCTACCCTCGGCCCTCGGCGAGGGGAAAAATCTAATCTGTGCATTTTTTGCGGGACCGCGATGCCACAAAGAATTTCATTTCCCACTGTTCATCTATCTCTATTTCACTGACGGCTCTTGTTCTTGGCTCCCCTCCCCGCCCTTCACCGGCCCTCGAACCCTCAGCCGTTTTTTAAGATTTCCTCGATCGGAGATAAGGTTAAGCGAGCTCTTCTTATTAGTGGTTTGTACGCGACATTCGCAGCCTCATTTTAATTTATTATGGCCGTATCATCCCACCCCCTATTGTGCTTTATTTTACTTTGATTAATCCTGGAATGTAAATTTCCCACCGATGGATTCAGTTCTCACGAAATTGCAAGTTGTTTTTTGTTGACATTGAAAATAAAATATTGATAACGGAAGCGGTGTCCGAGGAATAAATTGTTTCACAATAGGCCGCCGTCATGTTTATCATAATAATAAACGCGACAAAGAATGAGACGAGCGAAAGTCAACTTATAATTGTATTACTAGTGCCACAATCAAAATGAGCCTCCACAAAAACAGAATTATACAATTGTGTACAATTGACATTCAAATCTGTGGACATTGCCGCTTTGTGCTTTTATTGCCACTTATTGACGCGTAATTGTCAATAAATTCCTACGGGATCGGAGTTTAATGTGGGTTTGGGTGGAAAAAGTTATGTTTTATTAATATTTTTACGAGAACGTTTAGGTCGGACGATAAGATCTGTCGTTTGGGAAGTTTTTTCTTTCAATTTCCGTCACGATTTGTAGAGTCATTATTGGTGCGTCGATGGGGGCGATAGGGGCAGTGGTCGCATGCCGCCACGATGCTATCAGCTCGCTCTTAGCGACTTTCATCGGGGCTTTCGATTGTCCGACCGCCCCTCTCCTGCTTACGACTTGTGAAACATGATTTCAATGACGTCGGTGTTCGTTATGATTTATTTCCGGGGAAATTTATTACACACCGCTCTTTCCGTGTGCTCGTAAGACAAATTCGTGACTTAATCATTGTAGATTTAGTTGTGATAAATGGTGCTTACCGCTAGGAAAAAGTTCCGAAGATTCGTGTGTACTTTCACATGAGTGTTGTGTTGGAGTTGTTTGTAGGTCTTCGCGGCCACTCGTGGTAGCGTTGACTTGTCGAGTTCAAAGTCACATTGGAGCTATTTCAAGATTGTAACAACTTCGTAGTTCTAAGTTTTGCATTCATAAGATTCTACTCATTGTTGTTATGCTATTTTCTTTCTATAAGTTTTTGTTCAATTTACTACTAGGTATCGATTTGACGTAGTAAATGAAACTTATTAACGCACGTATTAACTTATTAATACAACACACAATATCACGCCTGTTCTTTTAAGCGTAGGTAGAGCATTGTTGGCCTAATAAAAACTTTTATCTTTCGGAGAGGACTATATATTTAGGTAAATACAGGTTATCAGCTCATTGCCCTTTAATTTTCAAATTTTATCTACCATAATTCTATATAATATGGTACATGCGAGGGAGGTTGTATTGTAGTGACGTCACACGCGGGGATTAATTCAGGACACGTTTACTGATATCTGATCGGTTCCGCAGGGGTCGCCTCTTGGGCCGACGTTATTGTTTATCTATACCATACGCAGTTCATAAATATTAATAAAGCCCAAAAAATATTTATTAAAAGACGTCCTCGATACAATTGAGCTGAAGAGTAAATAGGTATATGAATCTTTGTGCTTAGATTTAATACTTATTCCACTTTTCGTTAAAGTTTCGAAGAGGTTTCTTAAAGTTTCTACTACTCGTAACAAAGAAAATTCATTTTTTGTGAAAATGAAGATAGGTTATTACCTAACAAAACAAAGAAAAATAAAATGCAGATATACCTAGACGTTTCTAAAACGCTAACCAGGACTAGAATTTGATGATTATCTATGCCAAGTTCTGCCTTCCCGCAAAAACAGATAGACGAAGAACATTTCAATCACACAATAGTGAATACCTAGTGCCAGATCGCGGTCGACGTCACAAGAGAGGCTACCCTGAGCCAAGTGGCGGCCTCATCAGTCAAAAAATCATAATCCACTGAAAACACAATCAATCGAAAATCCGGTACGGCGAATTGAAGTTAAAGCAAAGAAGATAATTTAGAACATCATAAACTTATGATTCAGTGTTTACAGCAGTTACAGATAGCAAAAGTGCTAAAAGTGGCCGTTTTTCGCAAATTTTCTTTCTGTTACTACCAGGAACTATGAATTTCAAGTTTATGATGTTCTAAATTATCTTCTTTGCTTTAACTTCAATTCGCCGTACCGGATTTTCGATTGATTGTGTTTTCAGTGGATTATGATTTTTTGACTGATGAGGCCGCCACTTGGCTCAGGGTAGCCTCTTAAACGCGTCAGCCGGTGACAGTATCTACCCTCGATCTGCGCAAGCGGCGGCAGATAGAAAAATGTTCTGTGACGTCATCGTGGTACATACTCCCTGAATGATGTTAGGTACGGTTTGTTTGTGGTCGTTTAATGTGTAAGAGAACACTTATATTTTTGTATCTAGTAGAGTACATGGTTGGATCCTGGCCAGGATACATTTTGCCGTAGCAAAACGCTACGGCATTGTCTGGGGGTATAAAGGGACTGATGATAAAGACGCCCAATGTCTTACCTTCTCTTTTTGATTTCTTTAAACAGGTTTATATTTTCACTCGTATCAATGGGATAGGATAAGGGCATGTGAACGTATCAAAAATGTTTAACAAATCAGCATTTGTGCTACGGAGTAGGTATTCGTACTGTGCCACCACAATAAGATGTCATAATATAATTTTACATCTCTTTTCTACTGGATGAATAAAAATGTTTAAATACATAACAATACCATTAACTAAAATGTGCCTATTTTCAACCTCCACTTTACGTAGTATATTATATTCCTCCATAACTTTACCCAAAGCATCACGCCCGGGAAGCATTCCCTCCCTTCTATCCTATCGTATAGTCCACCAAATAGAACGACAACATCAAAAAGTCCGCTGCAGGTTTTTTTTTTGCAATCATCAAATTGATCTGTCCGAGCGCCATCTGGCCCGTGAGTAAAACGCTTTCGAAACCTCTCAGCCGAGGAATTAATTCGTATAAAACACATAATATCGTTGCGAATAGGGGTCGATTATACTTATACGACTCTACGAGCTGTAAGTTTTTAGAAATCTGAACTTTTCCCCTGAAGTTTCTGTCTTTAGGAAATGGCTGCATGTGTTTGGACATGATTAATTTATCGGTAACTATCAGAACACCTGTACGAGATATTTGCAAATAAAATATTTGTACAGAATATGAACTCTCGTCAATCATGATTTGTTTCAAAGTCATCATCGAGCAATGCTAGAATATTACTTAGTAACTACCTATACCTATGGGTAAGATGAAACGCGATACTCAAAGTGGCTACGAACAGTATAGTTTAACAACATTAGCATAACGTAGCTTAACATTGCGTTAAGAGACATCCGGAAAAGGTTCAATCATCAGTATGAACAATAAACTATTAAAAATAACATCAAATGAATATCTACAACTTGACAGCCGAGTACACTTTCAGATGTTTTGGGTCGCGTTTGATATCAACAAACTTACTCACGCAAACCTATCCAGCTCATTTAATACATGGCAAAAGTTCATATTTGCCTAAGCCCGGTGTTTCAAACGAAAACAAGCAAACACGTAAACACCAAAGTTCTCCCGGAAAATTCATTGTGCGTGAAAACGGTAGTTTTAGCGAAACATTTTTAACAGTAAGCTACAAAACATTTTCATATTCTAGCTGAAAATTGTTACTTTTCCCGTAGCGGCGGCAGGCGGGCAGGCAGGCAGGCGCAGGGCGTGTGTACACGTGCGCTCATCAACTAATGGTCCGTGCGCGGCATTTGAACCGAGCCTACACTCGGCAAAACAACCTGCACAGCCCGCTTTCGGCGCAAAATTATAACGTGTAAAACACGGCTGCCCGCTCCTTGCATTCCGAGCACCGGATTTTTATGAATGCCACGATTATTATACGCATTTTAAACACGAATACGGCGCTATTCTCCGCGAGACGTACTGTACCTAAGTAATATTCGTAACGAGTTTTCTCAGCGCTACCTAATTTCAGGAGTGAAGTGGCGGAGGTATGCGGGGCGGGCACGCGGGTCCACTTGTCGCGAGTAGGGTAAACGCGCCGATTGTCGTCGCTGGAATCGAACGCGATTGCAAATTTATTAGCGGGCGGCGGCGACTAGGCGGGCGGCGCACGGTGCGCAGTTGTTTTAACTCTTCGCGTATTTTTTTTCTCGTCGAGGCTCGGTCTCCCCTTTTGTTCTCAAGTGGACCAGCTGTCATTATACGCCATGTTACTGTTATTTTTTTCGACGTTTTTATAGAGTTTTGCGTGGAAAGGGCGTTTCGTTCGGAAAAATGTTCGTTTTGCGTGCGTTGGGCAGAGTTCGCGTGTCGAGTGATGTCGACGCCGCCGATTGGGAATGAATTATGAAATTTTGTTTCAGAGTTGCCTCTTGTTGCGTTTCAGTTCGAGTCGGCATTGTTTCGTAACTACGCGATATAAGTCAGCTTTGCAATTTCGTAACATGTTTTCGAATAGTTTGTACTGTAACAGTGCTTTATTGAGTTTACATTATTGTACGTTTCTATGTCTACTTTGTACAATGTTATAAATATATCAACGAAATAGACCAACAAATAAATTTTGCTACATTATACACTAAATGCAAAATGTAACATGTGTCACAGCAGTGTTCAAGTGGCTGCTGTTTGTGTGTGTGTGTGGTATAATTTGGACGAACCCTTTGAGGGACCCCTCTCTTGTGTAATCACGAGATGTAGTTTGCGTACTCATTTGGCTTTAAGTAGGTCCCCACTGCTGTTTTGATAGACATGAATTATATTAACACACATTAATATGATGATGAAAAAGATTAATAAAATTTGATTTGGCTAAGACATTTGGAAAGTTTTAAGAGGCTACCCTGGGCTAGGTGGCGCCCTCATCAGTCAAAAAAACATAATTCACTGAAAACGCAATTAATCGAAAATCCGGTAGATCAGATTGAAGTAAAAGCAAAGAAGATAATATACTTATAATATACTTCATAAAGTTACAATTGATAGTTCGTGGTAGTAACAAAAAGAAAAATTTTCTATCTGTAACTTAATCACTGAATCATGAATTTATAGTGCTTAAAATAAACTTCAGTACCTATACTTTAATCTGGTCTACCGGATTTTCGATATATTGCATTTTCAGTGAGTAATGATTTTTTAACCGATGAGGGCGCTGGCGTGCACCGGAGATCCCCTTAAAAAGATCCCATATATTTTTTTAAATATTGATATTGTAAGCGGAAATTAAATAACATAACACTCGAATTATCAGGTTTTAAAACAGAATAACGCTGCGTGTCAAATATCACCAATAACTATGGTAGTACATATTGTATCCGATTTATTGCACATCCTATTTCCCATTATTGTCACAGAATATATAATAGTACTAGGGTTATTGTTTAAAATATTAACAGTAATATAAATATGACTAAAATGCAGACAGTACAGGCAGAACTACCTGAATTTCAATTTCAATTGAGAGAGACACAGACAGTAATATTCTGTGAGACAAGACGCGAGTCATCGTTATTGACCAGATAAGCCGTTTCGAGAGGTCTCAGTGATCTAGCTTGCGCTGCAATATTGCAGAATATTACTAGTTTGTCTGTGTTTCATAACAAATATTGTAACAATACATAAAACAAAGAATAATGACACAACAGGCCTAGCTATCTGAATTTCGGTTGCTATTGAAATCAAAGAGACACAGACAGTAATATTCTGTGAGACAAGACGCGAGCCATCGTTATTGGCCAGATAAGACGCTTCAAGAGGTCTAGGCGATCCGGCCTTCGCTGCAATATTGCAGAATACTACAAGTTTGTCTGTGTAATGTGTATTATAACAAATATTGTAACAGTACATAAGACAAATATGTGTAACGATACGCCTTCATGTTTAGGCGCACCGTCACTCCACAAATATAATATTATCTATAAATAGCTTGATTTGATAAAAATTATCTATTCGTAAAATTATAATTCATCAAAATCGATTTGAGACATTTTGAATTTCGCGCCATTTCAGACGATATCGCATCTGAGCTCTTATTGGTCAGATAGTTGTATGACCGCCGCGAGAAGAGAATCTGCAAGTAAACAAAAGTTTACATACTTTCAGATTAATAATTAGTTGAATATTGTTCGAAAAATAACGATCATGTTCATAAATTAAAATAAACTTGAATATAGTATTTTGATTATTTAAATATGAACCAATAGCATTCAGAAATAAACTTGCTATTTTGTTAACAATATTGCTTGTTAATCCATTTAATTTAAATATTGACCATTATAAAATACGGTAAAAATATTTGTCAAATTATAATAAACATCAAATACCATTAACAATAAAACGAAACAAAAATAATGTAAATCAAATGACTGACAAGTTCATTCATCACTGTCTGTAAGGATTACAGTACCTCTCCGCGTTTATCATGTATTGAGAGTGGCGAAAAAATGAACTAACTAGACCGTCAAGATCATACAATATAAAACTTCTTGTTCCATGTACATACATAGAATCGCAATACAAAATGACCCTAAGATAAAAACTCATTGTATTACGTGGAAGGTCTATGGTTGTTCATATCATATATTTGATATTTTCTCCGACATGCAGCGCCACACTAAAATTCATGGGATGGAGCTGGCACATTCTATACGGAATTGTTGCGAAATTTGATCAAACTTCTGATTAAATAAATGGTGGGAATTGATTAAAAAGAACGATTGTAACAATTTAATAATTTTCGAATTAATTTCTCATGAAATTTACGTAAAATCCTTAATTTTGTAGTAAATGGGAAAAGCGCCATCTGTTCTCAAATTAGAATACTTTTAGGGCTAGCCTCCTAGGCTGACTTAAGGTTCGAATCCGGGAGCCAATGCTATTGATTCGTGGAGGGTAGTGTTGGAAAAATCTTGGCTGAGATTGTTGCCGTCCCTTTTTGTTCTCTTATGAGCGACAGTGACAGGTGTGAAATTCTATTGGTTAAGTCATGATTTTTGTAACTACGAATTGCTACCATTGGTTATTACTCGACGAATTATAAAAGTTTTGATTCATTAGCGATTTTCAAGTATTCCGTGGTAATCGTAATTTTGTCGGTTTACACAGACGCTTCCTTGGAAAAACATGCGGTTGTTCACTTTTGGAAAGGCGCCGGGAGCGACGGTCGCAACTAGGAAGAGGCTTCTTGGTTCCAGGGAAGGCGACGGGAGCTGGTGGTGCCATGGCGTCTGCAGCTATTTATCTGGTCAGATCTTTCCTTATATTTCGTAGACACAGAATATAACAGTGCAATATAAAGTTTTGTAATCGCGTAACGTAAGAAAAAGCGTATGAGTATTGAGTGTCAGTACTAAGCCGTGTCTGCCATATTTGTTTCCTAATCATTGTAACACGTAAATGAAATTCATATTTTTCATAAGTTAGATTCTTGTAGTATGTTGGTTAAAATCTGTGATATTCTGGTTCTACATCATTGTCATGTGTTTTAGCTTTCTCCGAGTATATTTCTACATTCTACATGTTTTACTTCGGATTGCGAGTTCTACCTACGATAATTTTATGTGTACATTTTCAGGAATTTTCCATACGTTTTTATTCTATTGTATCTATGTGAAGCTGTGATTTAAGTGTACCTATTTTTAAGAAATTATATTTTGATTGAACGAAAATAAAAGTACGGAACGGTGGGTAGTTATAACCACGACGTGCGGTTACGGAACGGTAGGTAGTACGTTGCGCGCTTTGCCTCGCAGGTGTATTTGGTTAGAGTCTTCGGTACTCATAGTGCGTGAGCTAGGTCGTAGGTTCGATTTCGTTTAAATTATTTACAGTTTCTTCCGCGGGATAGTTCTCGTTAGGTCACGGGACTGCGATATAGTTGTTGGTTATTTTGCAGAGTAGGATTGTTTCAGGATTTTGTGCGTCGGAGGGTACGTTTTGGTATGACGTTAATTCAGTAGATTAGTGTAAATTAGTGTGTCTACCTTGTAGAAAGTACCTACGCATTAATATTTCACAGGCGTGCCACGTCTTGGGAACGAAAAGTTGACCTACATTCAATCTGGTATGTAAAATGTAAGTTCGTAAATTTGCAAAAACAAGTAGTCGCACTTATTCCTCCATAGCAAATTCGGTGGTGTAGTAGCACGACATGTCGATATCCAGAAATTATTTATCTTGTTGCGGAACTTTTGTACTACTTTTAAGCTAGTTCGAGTCAGACGTGAGAAGCGGTCACCCATCCATCAGCGGTCGGATAGTCGCGGCCCTATCCACTACACTATCCGGGCTGTCTTAATATCGTCCATGGTTATTTTAATTTAGATTATTTAGCTACTGCAGTTCCAGTTTGATTCAGAGACGTCGATGTTCCTACCAGAAGGGACATTTACAGTTTTGAAAAGGTAATATCTACTTTTTATTCAGTATTTAATGTTCATCTACATATTTTGGCTACAACTAAATATTATTCAAAATTCAGAAATGCAAAGTTTAATAATCTTTTGATACATCTTTTTATACCTAATTCAGGAAACATTTAAATCCATTTTATGAATATTTTCTTATTAGAAATTTTATTAATGACATTTAAGTAACAGTTATTTAACTAACATTTTAAACGGAATTAGAATGAATGTCATGTTTAGATTCAAGGCCATACTCTAATGCCAAGCAGTGGAAATTTTAAGCATTTAAAGAGTTAAATTTCCGTAACTTTTATTCGTATAAAGTTTCTTATTATTTTGATATAATTTAATCGAATGTTTATTACCAGCCTTTTACATTTTATATGGAGTTGCATAGAAAGTTTGCAATGTCAAAAGTAATAAATAAAGAAGTTACTTTTATGAAAGTGATGTTGGATTTGAGCTTACTAGGCCAAGCTAAGACAAAGCCTTAATAGTTTTCTCTAAATAAAGAATGGGAAACTATACAAGTACAGTTCGATTCACCATTTCTTATTACTTAGTTCAGAGAAACTAGGTTTGACAATTTTAAAATACAAAATTGAAGTTACATTTTAGTAGAAGGTTGAAAATAAATATTTACCTTTAATTTAAAGTAAATTCTGCAAAAGTTTAAAATATGTTTTGATTGCAGTAAATTCTCTTCATAGTTTCATTTTCTTTTATTTTGAAATAGATTCTTTCTAACTTTGTAATGGAAGATTAATGTTGTTTGTTTTCAAATATATATTTTCATAGATTCACAATTCTAGTAAACAAGTAAACCTAGATGTCGTGAATTCATTTGTTCCATTAAACTCAGTAAATGTAAATTCAAAAGAAATCCTGATATTAAAATCACAGTAAAACTAAAGTTACCACATCATTAAATACAAAAATGAAATACATTATACTCAAATTAAATGATGAATTAATGTGAAAGGTTTTCATTTGGAATACCTAACCATACACTAGGTTCAGGAACAAACCTAGATTTGATGGATATACCCTCTTGTCCTTTTGTATACTTAGTAAAGTATGACTAGACTGACTGACAAAAATATTGCATTTTGACTTGAATTAAAGATACTTCCCCTCATATCAGGATTAAATATATTGGAGGAGCTCTGTCCAGAGTCTGGCTGACGAGGAGCACTGCACGGTGGCGGGAAAGGGCGGTGCCCCGGCTTTACCAAAAACACAAAAATGCTGTTGTAGTTTTATCTTGTTTGAAACAGCAAATTTCTTACAATATATTTGAATGCTAAGATTATTAGTCTTCCTCACCTTCTAAAATCTTTATTGTTGAACATTTGCTAAGTATTAGAATTATTTTTAATCTATTCATCTTCATCATCACTTTCGTAGGTTTAGTATTTTTTATTCTAATTAACTATCATTAGACAAAGTAGGTTATACCATTCGAGTCATTAAAGTTCAGGGGTTACAACAGCGGTTCACAACTTTAGGTCCTATTATACTACTAGACGTTCATTTGGCCAAATACTAATCTTATTAAATTGAAACCAATTCTGTTACTTTAAGTTCTTTCTTTTCCTCTATTTACAGTGTTTTCAGCCTTGTCCATGTCCAGCCTTCTGGGAATCGTGTCTGATGGATCCGTGCTCTATCTACGATTAGTGTCTTGTTTAAGTGTAGTTAATAATAATTTCCTTGAAGTGATTTACTTGCAACTGAAGAATTTTAATTAAAGATTTTGTATCTTAATTTCATCTTTACATTTACTAAAATCATCCTTTAAATTCTCAACATTAAACTTTTCTTAATTTCTTTTACTTCTCTTATCTTAATTAGGGTTAAAAAAAATAGGGTTAGGTTAGGTAGGGTAAATGTTACATATGTACATCAGGCCTAGCTATCTAAATTTCAGTTGCTATTGAAATCAAAGAGATACAGACAGTAATATTCTGTGAGACAAGACGCGAGTCATCGTTATTGGCCAGATAAGACGCTTCGAGAGGTCTCAGTGATCCAGCCTGCGCTGCAATACAGAATATTACTAGTTTGTTTGTGAATAACAAATATTAACCTCATTCCATTGAAATTTGTTTGTAATATTTGTCAGATATCAAAGCAATTGCTATCACCAATTATGGTTCTTACTTTCTACAAGAAACAAGGAAATAACTAGACAAATTCTTTAAAAAATATATGACAGCAAATAAGCTATACAATATACATAGCAAACGTCATCATATAAGTACTATATCCGCCATCCATCACATCATTAAAGTAATAGTTTCAGTATATTATGTGGTTCGTATCAAATTTCACGAATTCACAGTAAAAATTCATTTGTTTTAAAGTGGAAGTGTGGTATTTCATAGTCAAAGTTAAAAAATGTTTTCCATACAAAATTGATCGATATACTGTTTATTTTTTGTGGTAGTACATAATGTATTTACCGATGTATTTGTCAAGTACATAAAGCATTACACTTTACCTACCAAAAAAGATCACAAGAAAAAGTAAAATTAAATAAATTGAACTACGACGAGATCCCAATCCTTTCGTATTTCGGCAAATTCGGAAATAGTTTTTCCGCCCCTGACCCGACTTTAATAAAGTAAATTGACATCTCTGTGAGAAGTACTATACAGGGTGTTAAGAAAATAGCTGACCATATTTTAATTGGTCTTGGCTGGCTTGGTATTAGGGTGTAATTCTGCCCATGATACTGAACAACTTTCCCTGAGGAACATAGTTCGAAATATAAAAAAAGAAATTGGCCCTACCATACCAATTGACTCCATTTGTATGGGAGGGCCAATTTTTTTTTTCATATTTCGACCTATGTTCCTTGGGGAAAGTTGTTCAGTATCATGGGCAGAAACACGCCCTAAAATATGGTCAACAATTTTCTTAACACCCTATATACCTACCTACTCACATTTGGCGAAACGGGCACCTGTCGTCTCAATCCACTGCATTTTAGGAAATTATTTGGCCATCACATTAGTGGGTGTATTGGTGTGCCGCCGAGCGCGCCCTCTGGCGGTGCGTGAATCGTGAATCTTGTCCCTTTGGAGTATTCTACGAATCGCTACCAATTTGTGTTTTTAGGCCAGTATTTTTCTACTGCTTTTATTTTTAATTGAAAACTGGATGTGACTTGAGCAAATAATCTAAACTATTAAATTTTATTGAGCTCAATTATAAAAGTTGCAATTAAATGCTACGAGGGTGCTACGGCGTAGCAACTACCCTCGTTAATGACACTTCCATTGTTTAAATTACATCAACAGAATATAGAAAATATTTTAAACAGCGTTGCATCTAATACACTATTATTGCCTTACGCATCACTTGTTTTTCGCATAGGTACGGTACGATCCAGTCGTAAAAACGAATCAAGAAAAATATTCATTCAATTTTCTTTTTTTTTTCATTAAATTTCATTAAATTGAGATATAGATTAATGAGCACAACTGGAATAGCCCCCATTTGTGCTAAGGCTTCCCTAGAATAGTGTCACTCACCCCGAGTGGCCCGAACGAACCTTCTTCCATAGTTGTTTAGCCACATGAACGTGACAAGGACAGGTTGACGTGATGACGTATTTCAACCGTACTACAACGTAATTTGGCAACTAGATTACTTCCTTGAACTAGAAAATATGTTGGAATTACATAAGGACATTTTGTTGTCATCCTTCTTAATATAAATCACTGAAAAACTTCAAAAAGGTTTTAAGTTCAGGCAGGAGACGCTAAAATTACCCATTGACGTTGAAGGAGACAAGGCCTGGGGTACATATTGCCGTCCTCGTGGGTTTGAGTCCCACAATTTTTTTTATTCTTATAAAATGGTATTTACTATCTATCCAGT
>JARACY010002123.1:0-46710 GCA_029255725.1 Scrobipalpa atriplicella
CCGGTAAACTTGCAGCTTTTTCCGTTATAATTGGCTACTTTCCAACTAGTCAAATCAGCAACTTTTTATGAAATGTCAAAAACACTTTTTTGTATGAAAAGAGTAAATTATGACGTCACATTTTAGTAAATAATGACTAATCAAATCAATAACTTATATACTTTTAATTCGATTATTAAAATCTAAATGTGCATTTTTTTTATGATGAATGAAATCCACAATATTTTTAGCCATTAGTTTTAAGTATAAACGTTTTGAATTTTTTAAGCTACCCAGTCAAGTACCCAATTCTAGCTTTGTGTTTTGTAAGTATTCTATGGTATTACCAGCATCATTCTATCTATTTAAAAAAAACCGCATCATAGTTGCGTAGTATAGGTACATAGAGGCAGACGGACATCCAAACACGGAAAGCGACTTTGTTTTATACTATGTAGTGATAGTGATTTATATAAAACACATTAATAAAGTCGACAACAGTCATACCTATAGTATAGGTTATCTATGACAAAGTGCAGCGAATCCTAAACTATGCATGTTTAGGTATTACAGATAATACTTCACTAGTTATATAGCTTGCCTTGTATTAAAGAGCATCGGCGTCTTGGCTTTTGTTATGGTTTCATAATGTTACTCATAGAACCAACATGTTAACAAAGGAGTTATTTTACTTGTTAACGCTTGCTAAGCTGATAAACACTGGATTAAGAAAGATGTCATGCCTTGACGTCTTTGTTATGCAATCATTTAATATAATTAATTTATGATGTAATTTCATTATTAAACTATTTTAGTACAGCTCAAGAAAAAAATTGCTGAGAGACAAAATTCTTCTTTTATTCATTCGTTAAATTCGCGCTATTTTAAAATGAAACTCATTTGCTATAATTACGTCTTTCGTAAATCATAGAATAGTGCTCGAATATGCTTTCAAAGCATGTCTGAAATTTCAATTTTGTTGATGAAAAACATTAGCGTAGCAAATGTAATTAACTGAAAGCATTTCTTATTTATTATGAGAAATATTCAACGTGAGTGTTCAATTTAATTAATTTATTTTCTTAAAATAGTTCTATAGAATTGCTTTGCACTTATAAGTGTCTTTTAGAATTAAAAGTGGAAAAGTTTTCTTTTTCTATTTCTGTCGCGAAGTAGATTATGTTTGCATTTCTGTGAAGTGACCTGATTATTTAGTAGTACTCTAGGTTTGCTCGCATTTTGACCTTTTTATCGAGTATCGAGGTACGCTCTCTAGTATGGCGGTTAGCAGTCCTCTAGAGTAGTTACCTAGTCCATGGTGTCATCAAAAACGACAAGTTCGATTTTTTATTTATTTTTGTCTGTTAGAATTTCCTACCGCCTAGATCAGAGTGTTTGTGTGGGGAAATTGAGTATGTCAAAAACAGTTTTTGATATCCGTAAAAACGAATTTCCTGTGGTCAGTTTCGTTGAGTGAACAACCCCTATCAGTTTGCGGGAATCGGTCCCTTACACTCACAGTCAGTTTCCTATAAATATTTGTAACACACTTCTTGTTGTAACCTCTTCCTTCCTTTTTATTAATTAAAGTCTCACTATAAAATAACCCATCAGAATGATCAAACAGTCTGTCCCTTTAATCCTGCGTATGGGGCGTTACACACGCGCGTTTTATTATGCGCGGGCACACACGGGCGATTAAGCGAACGTATTGCATTCGGCGACGTGAGGGAATGCCGAAATTGTTGACGGCAATCATATTCAAATTAAATGACGTCAGAGTTTAAAGGTAGTAGTGTTAGGTGAAAAATTCTTTCGAATATCTGCTTCCCAAAATTTCAATTTCTTCTTGTCCCGGATCCAGTTAATAGTTTGAGTGACTATGGTTTTTTTCTTGACTGGTGATGACATTACAGATTGTCCTGTACACACTAAACTTTTTTCAAAAGTGATCCATGTAATCAGATGGGCATAAAAATATTCGGATTTGCACCAGATTTTTCTCAGGTCGTGTCAGTCTCTCTGTCTCATGAGAGAGATTAAAAACATTCTACAATAAATCTTCTATTTGCAGAATAAGTCAATTTCAATGGCGACTGAGTTGAGTTTGAGTCTATAAAGCGTAACCCCAAAATTCAATTTGCAATCAGGTTGTTCCCCACACTTTGTACCGTAACTTAAGTCTAGCAGATTCACCTCCGGGCGTTTAGCATGCACAATTGAATTCCCGGCAACGTTCTTCCCGTAAACTATATCCCGGGAAGGGGAAGGCCGCGTGTGTTTCACATGGGGCTGGTAATGAGCAGATGGTAATGAAATGAGGAGATGAACAGGGATTTGTATTCGGGTGCTCTGTCTGTTCGGTTTCAAATGCATTTGGGAAGATGTAGTACCTAATTCTATTGGCGTTGAAGAACATTTTTGGTAGTAGGTAGTACTTTTTGTAGGTATGCTAAAATGCTATTGAAGAGACAATCATTCAATCGCAAAATACTCTTTGTTACAATGCCATATTCAAGTCATATCATACAAGTACCGATCAGTGATCTTTCTACTCTTACCCTGAGTGTAAAAGTTCTCAAGTAGGTCACAGAATGACCTCTCACTTTGCTTATCAACCGATACTACTCTTCTTCTATTGAAAGAACTGCTTAAAAACTACCTGTAAAGGATTACATTGTTCAAGTGCTTAGTAGGTACAGCTTGGCAAAAAAGAGTTTGATGCGGTGACCAGATGGAACTAAAATTACGCCATACAAAAAATCTTATCTTATGTGTTGCCAATGAAATCCCACTTTTCAAAGAAGAAGAAGTGGCGCCGTCAATTTTTCCAAACATTTTTTTGTCAAGCTGTACAGGGGATTAGCACGGTTAATGACAGCCACTGGAAGAACTAATGAACTGTCCTACTGGATTGTACTAAACACTTGAACAATGTAAACCAACCATAATCTATCGGTATACTTGTAGAATACCTTGAATTGCAGATAAAAGAGCATTCTGTAATGTTCCGTGCCAAAAATATTTCGAATACCGAAACACAATTTTACCCAACAACGATGCGGCCAAAGACTTCCGGACAGTCGACACCTCCGCGCCGATGCAAAAATGTGCATATTGTGCATACCAGGGTCCCTGCAGCAGCCAGGAGCCAGAGCCACCGGGAATTCAATAAAGAAAGGATTATATCCTGCGGTATGGAGCATATATTCCGCTCTGGACTACGGAGAATGTTTTCGTAGAGAATGAATGAGGAATTTTTAAATAAGTATCATCCGTGAAATAGGGGAGTTGGAGCTGGCAATTTTGTCGTCTTTGAAGTCCAGAAGGAATCACCTGCGTTGTATGCAAATGGCTTAGACCTTCCGTCCAAATGAATGCGCTTTTTTGCCCTATCTAGTTATAGAGATTTAGTAAATAGGTGAGTTTTTAGGAGTATGAATGGAGTATACCAGTAGTGGTTTGATTTCGTCATAGATAGAATTAGTTAAGAACATAAAAAGGAGTCAATTACTAAGGTACAAATTACTTCAGTGCCTATATTATGTGACCGATCCTCCACTTGGCATCTTATCAAATAATATTTAGTTTTTCACTGTTTTTTTTTTTTTTAATTCGCAAAGATAAATTGACAGCGGGGTAGGTAGGAGGTAGTATTTATTTTATTTTGTAACCATCATATTGTAATCTCCTACCGATTCATTACTTTGCAAACCGTTATCATTGGCATCCATATTCAGAATGCAATCGAAAGTTCCAGACGATTTACGATGCATTCTGTGACTGATAGCGCCTATTAGTGGCATCCAACAGATTCCAACTGCCTCCGAAATCTGGTGGTCTGAGCTATTGGCTCTCGATCCGGAAGTAGTGGGTTCGACAGTCACGAGAACGCCAAAAATATTTAAATTTATCACTTTGTGAGATTTTCTCGTAGATTAATTAGGACAATGCAAGTTAAATAACCTTATTGTTGGAAGAAGAAAAAGGATTACGTGCTTGGGGACCACGTAACCACGTTAAACTTTCGGTCTCTGTCGCTGTCTTTGATAGTGATTCGTTTCATAGACTATATCAGTCGCTTATTTGCAGTGCCATTAGACGGTTTAAAAAAAAACAACACTGAAATCAGGGTTCATTGGGTCGTAAACCCACTCTGTCTCTGACTACAATCGAAAGTTCCAGACGATTTACGGTGCATTCGGTGACTGATGGTTCCTATTAGTGGCATCCATCTCGACCGCCTGAATTATTTACTCGGAGCGATGCATCTAAGTGCAGTTTCGGGAAATATGGCCGGATTATAGAAAAATACTGATGTTTTCGGGTGAATAATGGTGTACGTATTACATGAATGAATTTTAAATGAAACTTTTTACCAAAATTATAAAATACGAAAATATTAAGGTAGCGCAAAATAATTTTGTAGTTAATTTTAAAAATTACTTACGTTATTGGATAGTTGCATGATCTAAAAGTAACGTGGTCATAATCTCATTCCCATGGGAAATACGGCTAAACTAGTAATAAAATCATTTTTATCAAAGTTGTGATTGATAAGGCCCCAAAACAAAAAGATTGATAAGATTCATCAGAATCAATGCGTTCAATAGTCTCCTTCCCTTTTCTTCTCCTTACTCTAATTAGTCTAAATGTCGCGTATTATCAAAACAAGCCGCAATTGTCCTTTTATCAGTGTCAATAAATCCAAGTCGGGCGCAAATTGCATCAGGCATCAATCTAAACGGTGTTATGTAGTTACGCACCCTACCGTAGGGTCGGCAGTTGGGTGCGGCTCAGTGCTAGCGGAGATTAAACTGGAAGTTTATACGTTACCGCGTATTTACGTTCTGTACAAGGCCAGAACGCCAGGGGGTGTAACTACTCACGTATAGATTTACCAACGACACATTAATTTTCAAAGCTATAATAATTAAAATGTAGAAAAGTCCTATTTAGGAGAAATACTCAAAAATTTCAATTAAATTTCATTTATTTTAGTTTTTATCATAACATAAGTTTTGAGACTTTCGCGGTTGTACATTAGGATTAGATTATTATTTTGAACGGGATTATAACCATATTAGGGGATTATGAATGGGAATAAATATAATCGTGGTTATAATCCCGTTCACAATTACTGTAAATTATTGTACGTTCACAATTACTGTAAATTATTGTAAATACTGTTAAATTTAGTTTTTAATTTGTTCTTATGTTGTTATTTTAACTGTATATTTAATTAATTATTTAATACATTTAGCTTGTTACATAATAAAATGATACCAATGTGATGACATAACAGTTACATATAACCAAATCGAAGCCATTATAATCAGACGCTAGAATCCTGCATCACTTTCGCGTTGCCGATCTTGCAGAGACTATTCTACACAGTTTTTGATACACCCAATGTTAAAGTTCTTTAAGAACCATAAAAATTATACTTAAGTATTTTATCAACATTTACCTATGGTTAAAAACGAAGAATATCATCGTCAGTTCATTTAACACCATACTCTGGGCGCCCACTGCGCTCATAAGTAATCTGTGACCATAACTACGTTATACAACGTGTAACAGAAAGGGTATATGCATCGAGAAATGTGTGAATCTACCCATGAAACTGAACAACTTTCCCTAAGAAACATAGGTCGAACAAAAAATTTGTGACCTTTCATACGAAATGCATCAGCTGATAGCATATTTAGTATGGGAAGTCAATCGGTTTTTATCGCTGCAACTGAGACCCCAGCTAAAATTCTCCCCGGGCTAAAGACACGACTGTTTGCGTAGTTATTTCTCTTCGTTAGACAACGATTTGTCATGAATACTTTAGCGATATTGTTTTTAGATTGAGTGCAGTGCGGTAGGCACCAGGCACACCCACAAGGGGTCGCCAGTTCACGGTTATGAAGGGGAAATAATGACTGTTATCAATTTTGTTATGAAATGGCTGGAAAATATTGCGTAAGACAATAGATGGGGTTCTGATGGGCGCTAAATGGGAAGATTTTTTTGAAAGGGGGTATTCCAAAACAATTTTGAAAAGTACTAAGTAGGTTAATATTAGTTCACATTTATGAAATTGCTAACATTATTATTGTGCTCCGTAATGGATTAAAAGATTTCAAATAAATGATTGGATTTATTTACACTTTATGGCACAAAATATAAAAATTTGGTCACATTTTATGCCATAAGTGCTCTCCTTCGTTATTGTTTTATAAGGAATATAGGGAGATAGAAGTTTGTGTAACATACAGCTTCCGTTATTAGAGATTAAATAGTTAATCACCACAAAAAGTTCAAATTCTGAAATGTTTCGGGTAGGTCAATGCTTTTCCAAACAGCTACAACACACCAGCGGAAGGTTCGGCCGCCGAAAGTTCCGCCGCCGAACGTTACGCAGGTGTGTTGCTATTACTACCTTTATTTTGCCATAAAATTTAAGGAAAAACATAACTAGTATTTAAAAAATACTTTTGCATTCTATATAGCTTGCTGCAGTCAACTCTCTTGAAAATATTCAAGTAGGCACTCAAGTAGAAATGCTAACACCGTCTATCAGTTTAAGCGCCCTCTGAGGATTGAAGAGTGAGTGAGTGAATGAGTGAATGGAGAGTGCATTACGATCGTGTTTATAGCTTTGCACTCACTTGTGATATTATTACAAGTGTCTATCTTTCCTTAAAGAGTTTTTTGGTTGTGAACAATTAGTTGGATGTAAATGTCTAACACGTCAGATTCACAAATTAATTATTAACAATAGTTTCAACTTATTTGCAAATATTTATCATAATTTAATTCTATTCCACATCACTTGCATCTTGCATTCGAAGTGAAATGCAAGTGGCATTAAGATTCAATTCGTCGCGAAGAGAGCACGTGGCAAGAGCCGATAAAAGCTAAAGTGCATTACAATCGTTTGCACATGCAGTTTACCATCGACTGCACATAAACATGCATACTACTTGTGTTATGTTTAATGCGATGTTTCATTATTTCTTATTCTTAAAGATTTGTTTGAAACATGTCAATCAGCAGAAGAATATTATTGTCATAGAACATTGTACAAGATGACACTAATTTTCAAACGTCATTAGTTGAAAGTTACAGTTACAGAGAAAACTTGCAAAATCATCAACAAAAGGTACCTAAGGCTCGTATTTATAAAGCAATCTCAAGTTTGAGAGCAATATTAAGTATGGATTTGACAGGTCGTTTTGTACTGAAATGACATTTCTGATACGAACTCAAACTCGCTGTCACTCTTGAGAGCTGATTATAAATACGGGCCTAAGCGATAGAGCAATCAAATAAACATGCAAAAACCTGCACAAATAAAGATAAATTAGTTTACTGTCACGCCATACCCCATCTATCAACCGCATCAAAATTTCACACATATCCGGTATCATCAATCGCCATCCCCCTTTGTACAGTTGTGTACAAAAACCCGGGACACATTAGTTTATTAGGTGTGCAGCCGCCGATACATCCGTCAAGTCTGTGCAGCGGGAAATTACCACCCGCTTTACCGCTATTTGCAGTATCCCCTAAGACCTGTGGGGTAAGGCATAGGATGTCGCGGAATGTATCTGAGATTTTAGGGATTTTCGTGGTGGCGAACCAAAGGGCAGTTGGCGTCAGCTTTTGGAAATTGACCGTTTGGATACCATTGACACGAAAAGAAGAAGAAGGGATTTTAGTCGTCACTTTTTGTCGAAAAAGAAGTGAACATTATGAGTAGCTATAACTGAATGTAGCAATCTCGATTGATGTTCGATAAAATTCACGATATTGGCACCTCAGCCTGTTAATGCTACAGTAATTTAAAGAAATCTACGATCGGTTAATCACTAATAATTATACCTAATGTTTATTGAATTATGATGAGGAAATGTTAAAATCTTGTGACAAAAATTACAAAACGAAAACAACTATGTTTGATCCGAAGTTTAAAATCTATTTATAATGCCTAATTTTGAAATTAAAGTTACAATAAATTGAATGTGCATGTGTAAAAGTTAGACCAAAAACAGACTACATATAATTATTTTTAAGGTTTTTCCAATCGCCAAATTCTTACCCCTCGCACCACCAGCATCTCAGGGACACTAGCTTTAGATTCGGGCCCAGGGGACGAACTGCAGCGCCGGTGATTTGTCCCCCTCAGACGATTAAGAAATTGTCCTGCGGCTTGGTGGTTAGGTAATCTGGGGTGAAGGGCCTGTCGGAACAGGTTAGTGTTAGGAACGAAATTCTGTTGAGGCTAGTTAGCTGGGGAAGTGCAAGGTTAGGATTTGCTGAGGATATTTTGTGGATGCGTTCGGATAAGGATTGCTTGGCGAATGTGTGCAGTTTAAGGATTGCTTTATGTAACTATATGAGGGTGTTTTAATACTTAAAATTTTTCTTCTCTTTTTAAATTTAGTTGCCTAAATATAACATTGAGTGTTGACTTCAATTATAAAATAATTATTTGTGTTTGTTTTGGATATAAATCTCCACATAAAATATAGGTATTTCATGACATTATCAGCGCCAAATGATTCGCTCTAATACCTTTGTGTACTAATTTGTTACAGATAAATTTATGAGTCCACAAATCTAAATTTACGACTATTTTGCATCTAAAAACACGACACTGCACTTCCATTTCGAAACAAACCCCTATTTTTTGCGCTACTTCGCGTGTTTTAGATATAGTTTTTTTATTGTTTTCATCAACATGTTTATTTAATGGAAGGTATTAAAACAAGTCTACAATGGTAAGAAAAATTACATCATTTAGTTAATGCACTTCCAAGTCCACCTGTTTCCTTTGTTTAGTCTATTTGTTTGTAATTGTAAAGGTTGTTTATTATCAAGATCACAATCAGATTTATCAGTATTCGGACCAATTGGTAGGTAACAGTTGTTCAGTTCCATTGGAACTCTATCATCGAATTTAAAAAAGAACTATAGTTATAATACCTATTTTTCAGTTTTCCACACAGTCGTTCCCACCAGTAGGTACTAGTTTCCACCTAGTCATTCCCACCAACATCATACGTTACAAAAAGTGCAGCAAACAAAGATTTATCCCCAATCGCCCCGTGACGCATTGTCGATGCGATCTTGGCAGACATGGTGCACTTGCCCCGCGTTTCCCCTGGAAGACTGATGGCTCTATCCACGTATGGAAAGGGGACAAACAAACACGTAGGTTTTGTGATATATACGTGTCATTTAGGGACCACATGTGATTGGGACAAGGAGTCGACGATTGAGAATTTATTGTTCAAAAGTTGGCAGTGAGATACTGTTTTATACTGTACAGCTTTGAAGAGTCATTGATTACTTAGTCACCAGTTTTAAGATATTTTATACACTTTTTAAAAGAAACTCTTGCCAAATAAACTGCCGTTTTTTTTCTACTGAACATGAATGTCTTATCGGCCTCACTATGCACACCGGCTGGACGAGATTTCTTTTTAGAAATAAGTTATACCTGTTGTGCTACTGTTTTTAATATTTTTATCATCTATGTGTTAAGTTCATGTCTGCAATAAGGTGTTAAATAAAAATTCCTCTGATAAAATGGCCTATTTCTGTCCCTCCGTCTTCAAATCTAATTCACTATCTCGAACCCTTTCTCTTCTTTAGGGGAACTCTTCCCAAATCCCATCTTCAGTGATGTATAATGGCTGCAATTTGTTTAACTGTCCATTAGTCTGAACAATGCTGTATGCAGGCAGATATATCTTGTGGATTTACCGCATACATGTCCTATACGTAGGACGCCGGGACGCGCGTTCACAGGATGTGATATTTTAATAAGGAGGATAATTTTGAGTGATCTAGTGATAGATTAAAGAAATACTTAGTTGAAATTGTAGCTGTGTTGAACAGTGCTACGGCGTAGAACGTGTAGCATGTTTTCGCATTAGGTGCTACGGCGTAGTAGGTCAGAAGTGAACATAAATAAAGTAGCGGCGTTAACTAAAAATCTTCTAATTTTTTTGTATTAAATCCTTGATTAAATGAAAAGAAAAGAATTGAAAGTCTTTTTTTCCAAAAAAATTTACACTACGTCCAGCCCGGAAAAGCAACGCCACATTAAGTAAGATATCCCTCACTTTCCTCTCCCTCCCGGCCCATAACCTTATTAACCCAACCATTAACCATATTACCCTGTATAATACCACGTGTTTTAGTACGACATTTAAAGTGAGTCAGGCGCAAATGCTATATGTGGCACGGAGGGACATACATTCATGTGTCCCACTGAATTTACGTCAAATTGGTTTGTCACTAAGCTCGTCAAAATTGATACGTCAAAGTTGTTTGATGCAAATACTGTATTAAAAGTTTAGCTATCTTTTCTGGATTAAATTTATATTTCAAGTAGAAGAAAGATTTAAATGTTTTGGGCATTGAACACAGCAAGAGTGTTAATAAAAACACATGTGTCTCTTTAAAGGCGTTTATACTTTAGTATAAGTATACTAAATTCAACAGATCAAACTACGGAGAGACAGAGACATTTAATAGTTTTTCCAATGATTCTTAATTAATATAGGGATAGAGTGCCTAACTACCTGTTTTCATAACCCTTCAATAGCGTCTCAAAATTTAATAAATCCGTGTCTTTAAAATGCAATTTATTCAAAGCTAGCATTTCTTTGAGCTTCCTCTGTCAGTGTAAAGGCGTGCTCACACCGCGCTGTGCCAATAAAGGTCCAATCACACACGCCGCGAAAGCCTTAAAACTGTCTTTTTATTACGTCGCCGACAGAGTATGGGAAGGTGAGACGGATGGGGGAATATTGAAAATTCTTTAGTCAGTGGATATGGCATAATAATTTTGTAAAAGAAATATGCCTACATTCTTTGATGTTCCTTTTTGAAGTGAAGATTGAGAGTAAAATTTCAAGGTCGGGTGACTGAAATACGTCAAGAATGGCAACGGGACTTTCGTTGCGTGTGTGAAATGTCAAAAATATTAAAGAAGTTTCACTTCAACACGTGTGCTCGGCACACACGCTCTTTTTTCTTTTACTCAATCTGCTACGTTGCGGCGAAATGAAAACAACGTAGATAGCAAAAAAAAAAACAAAATCTTAAGAAATTAAAGAGTCGATGATGTCGAATGTACGGCATAGTTACCTGTTTAAATACCTACTGACATTCCTACACACCGACTACACCTAGCACTCTATTTGGACAGGCCAGGTAACCCATCGTAGAGCCTACACAATAAAAAAACACAGCATCTTATTGGCATGACCAGGAGCTTACTACAGCTTTTGAGGAGTCATTCCTCTCTTATCCACAGGCATGCCCGTGTGCCTTTTCCTAGACTGGACCGCTGGTCGCATCCCATATACCACCCCAAAATTTCCAAGATTAGAATCCACGTCATTTCACAAGTACCTACTTAGCTTCCCTAACAATGCCACCTCCTCATTTTCCCTACCTTCCTTCCCTCGCTTTTGCTATGGAAATGCAGCGAAGATGCACGCTGAAGCGTCGCGGGTAGATTGCATGTAAAATTTTGATTCAACGCTCCTTTGTGCGAGGAGCTCATAAGAGTTATGACCGGTGCTGCCAGATCTAACGTAGGGGAAATTGGATAGTGTACCTTAAAAGTTGTACAGTGTACTTAATAGTTATTTTGCAAACACGATTTATTTGTATATCAAAAATAATACTTATTATAAATTCGGGCGATCAAGTTCTAACTTATTTTATATGGCTAACTTTATGGTTATCAAAGTAACATACGAAGCCTTGCAAACTTGTTAGCTTGTCACTTTGTTTCCAAATTGAGTAAGTGAGAGTAAACCAAATGTTGAATTTGTGATAGCCCAAACAGAATTGCATACCTTCTAAACATGGGCTCTAAACATCTGCACACCTGGCAACCCTATTTATGACCCGGTATTTGCATTCAACTCGCACGTCTTTAATTGAATACGAGAATTTCGTAGTTTTCCTACATTGTTGCAAGTTTTAGTTTGAATTTTAGTCGAGAGTGGAACGGAACGTAGCGACTCCATTTTGAATAACGCGACTCCATTTTGTGAACTCAAACTCGTGTGGGTTTAGTGTTGTGTAATTAGAGAAGTATAGAGTTGCAAAATGAAGTTGTATCGTAGTTATTTATGCACTTTCGCATGCTATGTCCGTGTGCGGTGAGACTTCTTTATTTTAGCAGTTTAGTTAGTAAAGCATGGTTAAGAGATGCACCTTCCATTCCAAATTTTGGAATGCTTGATGGACGAGCAATTTTATGAATGACTGTTTTAATTGTTAATTACACATATTTTTATATTATTTACTGTAACTGTAAACAAGTTTTTTTTTTAATTTCACACTCATTTCCGTTCGTTGTGTCTGTGTGTTATAGTAAAGGGGTTTTTCTCTCACTTTCAGTTTAATAGGTATTATTTAATTTTAAGTACAGTACCTACTTGGGAGTTTTCTAAACTAGAGTTACGTTGTTCCGTGCTTAAACTCTCCCCAATAAGTTTAAACCAATTGGTTTGAAACTAAGTAAATCGAATAAATAAGTGAGCTGGGGGGCTGCTGGCTTTAACCATCCTCTGGGAGCCATAGGCCCTTCGGCTTTGAATTAAACTTTAGCAGGCCACAGATATGGAAATTGTAGACTTTGCATCCATGTATAGGAGCATCCATGCATCAGATAGAGAGACCGCAAATAAATTGACACATAGGACAGATACATTTTGATGCTCACACACAATCGTATTGGAGCTATAGATATTTTTATAACATTTAATTAAAAGCGACTAGCAACGTGCTATGTTTCTTCAATGTTGGAATCGGTTACCCTTACCACTGACCTAAGACTAAGGCCCGTATTTATAATCAGCTCTCAATAGTGACAGCGAGTTTGAGTTCGTATCCGAAATGTCATTCCAGTACAAAATTACCTGTCAAATCCTCACTCAATATTGCTCTCAATCTTGAGATCGCTTTATAAATACGAGCCTAAGACTTTAGAGATTTTGTACAAACATTCAAACTTATAGCCTAAATTTTTTCATTCGTTGCTTGCAGCGTCTCTAAGTTTCTAGTCTATCCTTCAAAAACACTAATAATTCGTGAAGTTGCCAACATGTTGCTTCGCCTGACGAAACACCCGGGGGTTGGCAACCCAGCAACTCAATTAGAATGTTGATTAATCTGTTTCATTAAGATTTATTAAAACAGCACCAGATGTTCGCAATCGAATGCTTAATCTGTAGACGGCTTGATGGCTTAGTCGATTTCATTATTCTCGTTTGGCAACATCGAGTATTATTTTAATAAATTTTTGGAGTATAATGGGTACTGCTAGGTAGGTACTCCAATAAAGTTATAGAGATGTGTTTGGTGCAGGCATCGCATTAACTTATTAATTACAGTTTTGTTACATGTAGGTATGTCAATATCTATAATATACATAGAAAGTCTCATGAAGAGAGAGAAGTATGATTATTGTAAAAGTTGTTCGTATCATGAAAACATACCTATACATATGTTACGCACAATCCTCGAAATCGCCCATTGGCCGGAATAACAACTCTCAACAGGAAATTCTTTCAGGAAGTGAAAATATTTTTTTACTTTCCTATGAAAAATGATCACTTCGATAAAAATTTCCTGATCAAATCTGTTCAGTTTCATAAACCGAGCAACCTCTATCAGTTTGCGTTAATTTGTGCCACATGACTGGTGTTTTATTGTCCTTTACACCTGATATTTCAATGAATTCGGCAATTGGCTGTTTCGTGTTTACCAGTCCGCGAAATGGTTGTTGTAAAACGCTCAATGGCCGAAATGAAAGGACAATTCGAGGATTGCGCGTTTTGCATTTGCCAATCCGCGAAGTGTGCCTTTTTTCCGGCCAATGGGCGATTTCGGGGATTGTGCGTAAAACATACACCATATAGGAACATACACACACATGGATTACCTACACGTGTAAGTAAGAATCCTTTGTTACTGAGTTTTCAGTCTGGTTATTTCAGTAAGAAATGGAAATTATTCCTAGAAGCACCCACAGATTATTATCGTTTAATATCGCTGGTGGTTGTTCGTTCTGAAAATATGGGCCCCTGTGCAAGTTCCCACGGGTTTGGGCAAACAAGGGCCTTATTGAAAGTAAACACTGTTACACTATGTGTCTTGGGGAGGTTTTATTTTTGGTCGTTGGGGCTACGAAAATGTGGGAACGATTTTTTATACAAGATGACTTTGATGTGTTTGAACCACGTTTGTACTGAAGTGTGAAGAGCTAAGGTATAAATAAGTATATAATAAATAATAAATATGATATAATGTTGAATTATAAATCGACTTGCATCACCTTGACGACAGTCGTCAGCTATTTGTTTTCCTATCTATATAAACTTTTGAAAAGGGTCAGGAACAAATTTTACATTATTAATATAGTTCAAAAACTTGTTTGCAATTCGCTGTTTTAGGAGCCATATCAAACTGTTAACATAAAATTTAAGCTTGTTGTGATTTCTGCTGAAAATGCAGTTCCTTATAACGTTACAAAAACAATAAGCCTTTTACAAGCACTGCTTCTTTCCATTGAAAAACTAATAACTCAACTTTCAAAACAACATGAAAAATTCAACAACAAACAAAATAATACAAACATGAAAAATTTCCAAAACACGACCCATAAATTGTCGCTGATATCATAATTACGTAAAACCCAAGCTAATAAATAATTAGCATGGAGACGGCTCCCTTGGGCACTCACATTTACCCAGCTGAGCTAACACGAAGCACGACATTCACCACCATGCCAGAATTATCACAAAAGCCGAAAGCCAAGGCCGAAACATTAATATAAGTAAAAATAATGTGTACCTCACTTGGTTACTAATTGTGGGCTGAGCGGCATTAATTTTAAATGTAGACCTGTTATACAGTGTTTGTGGTTACCCCGATGTCGTCACTCAACAACGACTCAATTTTAGTTACTCATGTATATGAAATGAAAACCCAAAATGGAAAAAGTGTTTTATAACATTATTTTTTTGTTTCTAGTAATTTTTTCTTATGCTTCTCCTGCCCATTTTAACCGCCTAATTATGTCTTTGACGTGGTTTTTGTGACGACCACTATCAAAGAAACCAACCCATACCGTAATGCAGTGCGCACACTGCGCTACGCGCTCCGTCGCGTGTCATTACGTGCCCTCAAAACTTACAGCAACTAAACAATACTTCAGCTGATACGAATCAAACAGACACACAAACCTTATGTAACAAAGGAGCGTAACATGTTACCACATGTCAAGTTGTTACGCGAAACATGTTCCTGTCAGAGTAACAAGGAGGAACAAGGTAACAAAACGGAACTTCTATGTTACTTTACCAATGACATGCCTCAGGGGAACTTTAAATCAACCCTGCACATTGTGTTAAACTTTGTACCTGCTCATTAGGTTGTTAGTAGTTGGAAATGTAGGCGAATGAAATGAAAACTTTACTTCTTGCTCAACTAGGTAATAGTTAGTTTGTGACTAGGTAATACTTAAAACAGAGTGAATTACTTATATGATATTTCAGCCTGCGGAAGTTCGAAGTTTTGTAAAAGAAAGTGTATAACGAAATGTATACCTACTTATGTACAATCTCGTTTAAAAATGCCTGATTTCATTTTGACAGCGGTAAATTACGTCATATTCTGAAAAAGCACGGGCTAGTTATCACAGATCTAGTATCCTTCCTTGTATTATATCGCAGAAATGGTACTTTCAAAAAATGTCTTAGATTTTAGATAGCCATCTTTAAATTACCATGGGCAGTAGAAACTATTTGGCAGGTTAATAATAATAATCTTACTAATTCTTCCATGCTGGACTGGGAGCGATAGAAAAACATAGAATGTGCCAGCTGCATCTCCTCCCGGGCATGCTGTCACAACAAGCTTAATACCAGCTAAGGGATTCGAGGGTTTTAATGTATTGTAATCTAGGCGATGGGCTGACAACCTGTCACTACAGCAATATACAGATCTATCTTAAACAACCATCAAAACTTGTCAGACGTGGCGTAATGACCTTTGTTTGGGTCGTTAACGCTCTGCCTACCCCATTAGGGATAAAGGCGTGATTTATGTATGTATGTATCTTACTAATCTAACAAAAATATCTCGTGATTCTATCGAATATTACAAAACTGACCGACACGCCGTGGGAAATGAAATAGCTGATTTAATTAAAATTCACGTCGGATCGCGATATCGAATATTTTCACGTTAATTCCCGTTACGGACGGTGTTAATTAAATTAAGCTCATATTACTACAGTTTAAGTAGGAACAATTTATATTGTCAAAGCTTACGGGTCATTTGAGTCGCAAGTATTATTTTCTGTTATCTGTAGGTTGTAAGTCATTTTAAGATAAAAATAATGAGATAATCGAAGCTAAGGAATGTGCTTTCCCTATGAATATACAATAGGTAGCAACTTGCACACCGCTCGAACATTCTCTAGTTTAATGTATCGATTGTTTATGTTTTGTCCTCGTCCATTCTATCCGGTCCAGATAAAAAATTAAAAAATTAAATTTAATCCACTTTATACCGAATACCTGTCGTATTATGCACTGCCGAGTTGCGCATTATTGTATTGCTTTATTATAGTATTTTTCTTTTTAAATTACAACTGTCCTATTATGACTGCCGAACAGATTATATTACTCTTTTTATTTGTACAAAAATTTTGTCAGTAAGTACATCATGAAAGCACGTACTTGCTTACAACTTGTTCCGAAGCTATCATATTAAATATGTTTTTTTTTTTAATTGCAGGTAAGAGCGAGAAACCACATGTTCTACTATCGTAAGTAACAATAACCACCTTTTTAGATGACGCAAAAACTTTCCTCCCCTGTGTGCAAAAAGTTAGAATGTTTCTAGTAAAATGTAAAGTTAGTTTCACTCCACTGACACACATTACTGAACTTACAACGATCCTGCGCGCTACAGCGAAACGCAAAAATAAGACGTCTAAAATAAACTTTGTAATTAACCCGTTGAAGTTAGGCAATGCACGGAGTACGCTCTTCAAATTGTACAACTTGTACCGTAGCAAAAACCTGATACAAGTTTATAAATACATGTCTGCCTGCCGTCAAAGAGCCTACTCTTTTAGGTAGAGCGTCATAATCTTAATTAATGTTTAAGAAAGTAGCCTCTATGAATATGAATCTACTTACCATCTTAAATTTTTTTTAAATCTTGTCTTTTCCTGCAAGCTGTCAATTAACTTAATCAACATTTAGCTGGAATTAAAATGCACATTATTCCTTTTTTTCTGTATTAGGCAGACATAGAACCAACCTGTTCCTTGATTTGTTCTTACATTTAATAATCTTCAGTTAATATGATTTAATTTGGTGACCTTATCGGAGAAAATAATATTTTGTTATTTAGTAGGTATTAGAAACCCTTTTATTAACTATTTTTCTGTGCTTTTACAATATCAATATAACATAATTCTTTGAATATACCGCCTCGTAGAATGACAAACCGCAGCAAGTCACACTTGTGCGTGAAAATGTTCTATAAATTTGGGCAAAAAATGTCGGCTTGGCTCGGGGCAGGCCAGCAATATCATAACTAATGTACGAATAGAACCCAGGAGGTTTGCCCAAAGAAATGTTCCCCTCTTTAAGTCCAAATTAAGTTGAAATCGTGTAGAAACGATATTATTTGAGCTTTTGAGATATTATAAAAGATGATGCTTGAATATACAAAATGAAACAAAAGTATTATTGAAAGAAATACGATTCCTCAAATGAAATCTCACTTCTGTAGGTCTGCTGTAAGAAATTTCTTTATAGAGATAAGCAGTGCCTGTTGTGTCTTGTTTCGTTTTTGTTTATATTTTATGTTCTTTAGTGTGTACAATAAACTGTTAAATAAATAAATAAATAAATTATTGTTCCGTATTACCTAAACATTTTGGATTCAGCAAAACGTTTCCTCTTAGCTTTGTAAGTATAATAAAATCACCTGCTTGCACGTGTAATAGCTCTTAAAACCTGAGGAAACACTAGAATACTCATTTCATTTTATGCCGGGAAAATGCTGAGACGATAACAATGTAGTCTAGCTTAAAATATAAATATCTGCTCAGTGGTAGTACTGCACCAGACCATAAAAGTGGAGTGAAGTGTAGTCATTTTGATGGTTAATGCAAACTTGCTGCAGAATTTTTACACAAAGGCACGCCAAAGAGCAGAGGTAATTTTCTTTATAGAATTTTTTTTTAATGAGACATCTCATATTATATAATCATAGGAAATTTTCTTACTCTTAAAATGCTAGGTTACTTAAAGCAAGCTTCTTTTACCCTTAAAAACCCAAAAATAATACCATAATACGGTTCAAAAAATTGTCAAAGAATAAATAAGTCATCCAAATAAAATACACACTTTATGATCCGTAACTCGATTAACTTCTACATTACAACAGAAAATAAGGCATCGATTAAGGATCTTAATTTCCACTCAATGAATATGTAACGAGGGAAAAAGTGGGGAAGTTTTTTCAGTTACCCGAAAAGCGGGGAGATTCAAAAATCACTAGTGATCGTGGGGAGGGTGTAATCGAACCCTTGTTAGCATAATGAAGTCCTACGCTATAAAACTCGAGACTTGCCAACCATAGAGGTATGAGACTGGATGGATGACGCGAAATCAGTGGCCTAAACTGCTAATAAGGTATTATATTTTCTTTGACTGTGCTAACACTTTCAAAGTTTATAGCCAGGATTCCCAATTCCAAATACTTTTAATAATTTGCGATAAAACAAGCTCGTTCAAACTAAAAATATCATGGATTATTTAAAATATTTATTGTCAAAAAATCAAATAATAAAATTAATATTTCGATCTTTTGAAAAATCATTTCGTATAGTCTCTCCGTTAGGTTAGTTCACCAAATTTTATTAAAAGCAGGAAATAAGTGAACCATATTGATCGAAGCTCAAAAGCTAGGTTTGGTATTTTTAGATAGTTCCACATAATAAACCTTAGTAGTGAATTCTGATGAAATGGATTTTTTATAACGATTTTATAGAGATTGGAAGCTGTAAAATCTGAAGTGCATTTATTTTAAGAATATTGAGTCTTGCTAAAAACGATTCAGTTTTACGGCATTTGGGAACAAATTATATTAAAAATCTACCAATTCTGGAATTTACGTGCCTAGCTGATAGACGCTATCTGGTTCATTAAGAGTAACGCACAAACTCAAACAAAAAACAACTAAATTGCATCAGACCATTGCTGGACATAGGCCCGTACCATGGCACGCAGTTTGGTCTTCAGCCATTGGGCGCTTTTCCACTAGACGTCACGTCAACGGCAACGGCGACGGCACGGCGACGATCACGTGACAATATCTATGGGAATCGATGACATGCCGTGACGGTGCCGTGCCCGCAAGTGGAAAAGCGTGTCATATAATTTCATTGATTTTCATACATTATCTCACCTACGATATCGCCGACGGTACCGTGCCGTCGCCGTTGCCGTTGACGTGCCGTCTAGTGAAAAAGCGCCCATTCTCATCCAATCCTTACCCGCTTTCTTACCAACATCATCGCCCCACCTTGTTTCAGGACGTCCGCGCGATTCGCGTTCTCCAGTCTGACAGATCCATAAACAGTGAAATTCCAATGATTTATTTTTAGCGTCACATAAGTACTCACTACTACGAGTACGTCACTATTCTAGGAATTTTTAAACTTCATCATGATCATCTCCTTATCCCAAATTTTTCAACTTATCATATTAAATAAAATAGAGTCTCTTCTAGTTTAAATTTTTTATTCGCCAGTAGCTATGTACAGTAGAAGTTTGATTGGTAGATGATGGTTCACCCAACTCTGATGGAGCCGGAATGGGATTCTTACGGCGCCACGTTAAGTAGGTCGCTCACCCTATTTGTTAACAGGAAAAATAAGGGAATTTAAATTGGCTGCATTATAAGTAGGAAACAATTTGTGTTCTAAAGAATTTTAACTTGTTTTATGTTTTTTATGAGTGGTGGTAAGAATAATAATAACATTTCTATAATTAAAATTTCCAAAAACATCTCCAAAGAATCAAGTTAGTGCAGCCATAAACTTAATATAGGAGGCTATGAACCGCAGTAGAGTCGTTAGTAACAGTCGTCCATTCTCTCCGACTGAATATCTTCAGAAGTTTTGATATAAAGGTCGTATAAAACTAATAACTGGCATAATATTGTGTGGCAAAAATTTCAGCTTCTTAAACTCGACATGAAACTCCTCAAATTGGGTATTTTTTTTCCAAATTCACCATGCTTACCATGCTTACAGCTGGTGAATTGTCGAGCACATATTATTTACTTTTGTTTTGATAACGAGGGCGAAGAGTAATAAACACACACTTTCTCATTTGCTGTCTTTTTGTTGTTGTACATAAAGCAATAACCATCTCACTTCAGCTGAACATCAAAACATTCAGCGTCTCACTTCCATCCATTTCCATAAAACGATATCCTCGACATTTTCACAATACACTGAACTCTTGCCATCTCGATTATTGCAATAGATCGTTGGTTCGCAGACACCCGGCGTCTTAGCTTTGACAAATGTGGCGCCGAGGTTGTGTGACTCACTTGCTGCTATGAACTAGCTGTCTAGTTATTGCTTGAGTGCGTGAATGGTTTAAAATTCAACTATAGAGAAGCTGGTACATTCTATGTTTTTACAATGCTTCCAGTCCAGCATGGCAGTAAGATCAAAATATGTCAATAGAACCAAAATTTACTTTAATAGTTTGGCAAGGGAAACTGCTTGTAATATTCAGATCTGTTTAATCAACTCCAGTCTGAAAATAATTTTCTAAATAGCATCTATGTGAAGTTTCTGGTCAAAATAAATTACCTACTATCATGAATCCATTTGATACCTTCTCGCAACCCTTATTCAGAGCTAACCACGCTGTCACAACCTGTTTTTGCAAGAAGATAATCCACAAAAAATCTTCGTCCGAATGTTGTACAGGAAGACTGAAGCCTATTTCGAGGGTACTGAGTAGGGCGCATAATCCTTTTCAAACTATTTTTCCTCCTCCATCCCCTAAAATCTGACGACAATAAGCTTTTTGGCACTGGAACGAGGATTAGAGAATTCGTCCCGACACTTTTCTTTTTTTTTGCTTCTAGTTGAATTTGAGGATTTTTCAGTATTTTAAGACTTGCTTGTCAAATTTCTTTGAATGCGTGGAACATCACGACATACATTAAATAACACCCACGCTCATTACGGGGTACTTAAGTAGAACATCAATGCACATTTCTATAACGCAGTCTGTTTCGCCACATCAGTCAGACTAAGGAGCTTTTCAGAAAGATTTTACACTATGTCTGGGATGAAAAGCTGCTGGTCATTTTATTGTATTTTATTTTATTTTCATGGAAGTATAAGTTAAGTGATTAATAGAAAACTGGTTCCGATTGCAAAACAAAAATGAGATCTCCAGCATCTTCACTAATATACCAAGTCCAAAACGTCCACATCTTTTATCCTCACCGTCTGCAGTTCCTATTCCGCCATTACCCTCTAATCTGGCGTTATTAATATCCGTTGTTCCACCCCATTCGGCATCGGATTTGGTCCGCTCGTCCGTCTCTGTCTCTGTCACTCAGCTTCTTGCATCCCGCCTCTATTAATAAAGATTTCGTTCGTCCCCGTAATGCTGTGTAGGGTTGCCAGCTGTTGGTGCAAGTGATATTGGTGAAGATTGGAGTTCTGTAGCTATATGATTAAAAAAAACCAAGGGAAATTTTCATTGGAATAAAATAAAAAATTTACTGTGAAAAAAAACTGCTAGACACATTATTCAATATTGTATAGGTTCCACTCAACATTGACAACTACATTTATCAAAGGCTGGAAGTCACGTCAAATAATCACATATCATCAGATGATCCATGTGCTTGTCTACTTTCGTGTTATTTAAGAGGTTTAAGAATCGTGTACTACAAATTGACTATGAAAGCAGATGTACAAGTAGATTTCAGTACAATCCCTACACTGTAGGGCCTACAGAGTAAGTACGAGTTTGGTACTGGCAAAACTTCTGCGCAGCCTGTTTCGTAAGCCTGGTGTTCACTGCACTCATTTCCAAGTGATTGCCCTCAGGTTTTGGTGCAGGGTCTCTGCTGCCACAGTACTGTCTGCAAGTAATGCTTGTTGGGTAATGCAAAATTTAATTAAAAGCAGACCCCAGACAAGACTCAGTCTTTAAGAAACAAAAGAATTTCGTATTTTCTTTTGCGGTGAAGATTTTGTGTTTCGAGTAATTCTCACAATGTTGAAAATGAAACAGTTTATAAAATACCTACCATTTATATTAACTTGGAAAAATAAAATTGGAGAAGTAATTATAGAGTTTCTTCGTCAATCATTAAGAAAAGTTCAAGGTACAAATATTTTCTCTTTAAAATTACTTCTTAGTACCTACAGTTTAATACCTAACTTCAATAATTACCTAAAATAAAACAACTTTTAACATAGCCTGTATGGCGTATGCATCTCCCTTAATTTCCCCCTCACTCATCAGATTGAGTCAGCTGTTATTTATATTTACCTTATGGGCTTACTGGAGAGAAGGGGACATTGTGGACAGTGTGGTCACAGTAGTCTAGGGGGGTACCATGAGTGCAAGGACAATTCAGAGGAAATTTATTGTAAATGTGATATGATTGTTTTGACAATAATTTTTATGAGATTGGCCACTTAAGTGATCAGAAGTGGATGATATTTATTATCTCTAATGAAATTTCTGAAATTTAAGTTAAAAAGAAAAAGAGTTATGAGAATAAAAAACATTATTGTAAAGAATTTTAACCGACAATCGTGGTTTTATTCATATTTCTATGACTGCAAAAATACTCAAGTAGCTAACAAATTGAATGGGCTCCACGTCGGAAATTATCCTAAAATTGTAAATGTATTTTTAAAACGTAGTTTTTTATTCTATTTGAAAATTCACATGCATCTGATCTGTGAATTATAATGTTGAATCAAATTAATAATATTTGTGGTTTTACTTTTACCTCAAATATCGTTTTACAAATGAAAACTTTACCTATTCAAAATGCGCTCAAAATCCTGAAAAGCAGACCCACCAAGTAATAAACTCTAGTTGTGCAATAAAATTAGAAACGACTGCAACCAACCACTCTTAAATTATTCCTAGTTACGTCCACTAAAACTTATCTCGAGGATTTCCCCACATCTTGAGCGAGTCTATAAAGCGTCGGACACTCGTAGGAAATGCCGGCAAGTATGTAATACCTATCTGTTTAAATCTCTGCCGGTCCCACTGGACACTTTAGTGTTATGGCCCTCTTGCGCTGCTGCTCTCCTAGTACCGATAAAGGTAGAATCAAATGTTTTCTGTTTAAAAGATGGCTGGTTAAAACGAAATATGGAATAGAACACTTGTGGCATAATCAAAGTTTATGCAATTTTTCTTGATAGAGTTTTTTTGGCATTTTGTATTCTTCTTAATTTTATGATTTGAAGTATTCTTTAACAAAACTCATTAAACATCTTTGACTAAAATAAAAATGATAACATTTTGTTTCAATCTTTCACGTAGAGAGATACCTGCAAAACGGTTATATCGCCCATCTGATGGTCTGGTTATATCGACCTTCCTGACACATATTCTATTTACCTGTTGCTTTTCTGTACAATAAAATAACCTCTTGAATCTCAAAACGTTGTTTGCTATCGTAGATCGTTAGCGTCTACAATCACTTCTATTTCTTGCCATGTTTTCTCATAATAAAATCCTTATTTGTACGCTCCCAACCCAACAAACTGTCGTTGAAAGGAGGAGGAAAATATTATTTTTTCAAGAAGGCTTTCGTCAATCAGGTCATGCGTCCAAATAGGAGTGAACAGCACTTGTTCACGGCTTAGTTGCTAAGGAGGACTTCTCAACGTAGCTGGATTATCATATTTTATTCACAACTTCCTCTTTCCGGATTTGGCGACAGACAGACGGATTAGTGGTATTGCTTATGATCTGTGATTTTGTATCTGCATATTAGTAAAAGAAATTTTTCAAGTGGATAATATAATATTATTGTCTCATTACTCATTAAGGAACTCTTAGAAGTAAGTTCTCGTGGCGTGCTGAATTTTCTTGGAAAAAGTATTTAGCAAATTGTTTCTTTATTTACATTATTTATTACATTGCAGTCCTTTGAAGGTGTATCCAATTTTCGCCTTTCATTTATTTCGTTTCAATACCTTTATGAAACTTTCAAAAATTACAGTGAAACTTTTCGATTCTTCAAATTTCTCCGTCCATCTAAAGCCACTTGTGGAAGTTTTCAGGCGTCTCCATACCTCGCGCCAAGTCTGTGGTCAAACGCCTTTAAACTACTCCAGCACCAGCACGAACTAACTCCTTGATTATTTTTCTTCTTTACTTTGGGAACATTTGAGACTTTATAAAGTCTTCAGACGGTCATTTCTCACGGATTTTCTCCAGAAATTTGATATAGAGAGGACTTGGAAAAGTTTGCTAAAGAGAATCTTTTTTTAGTTTGCTGGAAAAGTTTTGACAAAGACAAGTCCTTTTTTAAGTTCCATATAAAATTCCCATGAATTTTGTTAATAGTTCAACAGAGTCACAAAATTAATTTAGACCTCCATTAATGATGGCGGTCAAGAGTTTACTGACCCTTAGCTTACGACTACAAATAAACACAAACAATGCGGAATCCTTTGAGATTCCGTTCTTACAAAAGACAAATTCAAACCCACATTCAATTTGATTTACTTTCCACCATTGTCCTCGGCTCACATAAATTCGTACTCTACAGCTTACACAACAGAACTCCAAATCAAATGACGGAAACTACACTTGACTTCATCGTAACATTATTTGAGAGACCTTAGTTGCTTGTCCCAAGATTTTGTAAGGACTATACGGTCTAGCCACTATAACTTGACCTGCCCTGCCCTTCAAAGTGGTTCACTGTCTCGGAGGTGAAGGGATGTTTTAATGTTAGTGCAGAGGTCAAAGATAATAGGTGATAATGTACGTCTGGAGGTTCCCTTAGGGACATTTAACAGGGAATTCGGGTCTTAACGCTTAGCCCTGTAATTACTAGGGCAGTATACTGTAGGATATGGTGATGTTGGATTGCGGGAAGACGATTGTTTTGTTTTGTTGTGGGCGGCTTAGTTTTATTGAAATTGTTGTTTTAGAAGGGTCAAGACATTATACTTATCTAAGTTTAACGCAATACAAATTCATCTTTATTTAAATGTAATCAACTTTTTTGCCTTCTCACGATTTGTAAAAATTGTACAGTATAAATACTAAAGAAATGTTGACATAAGCAATCCGTATCGCAACTGGCATAATTAGAGCTAGTAAAATGTGAGAACTACGACACAGGACATTAATCGTCTGATATGGAACTGGCGAGCAAGCCTGGGTACACTCGGCTCCGAACTCGCGTGACGTCACGCGCTGTTTGATTAATAAATGTGAAGCGAGCGAACTAAACTGAAATACTGAAATCAGGCTCTACGGCTCTACTTAGCGATTTGCTTTGCTGTTCCGTTTGACGTAGAAACAAATGACAGAGATTGAGTCATGAAAATGAAGAAAGCAAACTTTAATTTTTAAGGAGGTAAAGCTTTAAAAAATAAAATAAATATGACAGAAGAGTGAAGTTGTGTGATCAAAGCAACAAACTATTTTTTTTTTCTGTCAGCAATCAATCATGTTCTACTTTCGGTTCCAATATGCTTAATTAGGTCGGTAATGTGCGAAATTGGTTCCCTTATTATTATATTTTACGTTCTTCTTCTTTCTTACATAATACATTATTTTAAATTATCACTTACCGAATAGATAATTTGATCCAATCAAATAATAATACTTAATCTAGCGCTCGCATGGTTCGTCTCTAACAGAAGAGAACAGACATAATCCCGCGACAATGCCTGTGAAAACAATGGCCTTCTTGTTGAGCTGGCCCGATCCGAAAATCCGCTTAGCGCACTACATGTTGATAGTGTGTCGCATTCAATGTCGGCCAAAGTAGAGATAACAGATAGTAGAGTTGAAGTCACTGGCTTAAAAGAAATGCGCTTAATACCTATAATATTTTTAATAAGAAAATTGGGTACTTTGAGTACCTAAGAGATAGACCCCGAAAAATATGGCGTGACGATCTCGTCGCCTATCTGAAAAACTGGATTGAGGTTGCATTAGACTGTGATAAGTGGAAAACTGCGGGGGAGGCCTTTACCCAGCAGTGGGATCTAACAGATAATAAAAAGTGAAATTTTAGTCTGGTTTTACCTATAATTAATTAGTTTAACATAATATTAATTTAAATAGACCAAGTGAGTTACAATATAACGCATAAAGTCCCAATTCTATTCTTACTTTTTGGGTCAAATTCCCAAACCCCAGTTTTAGTTTCACAGTTTTCTCATTTCTACCAAAAATCCTAAACATTTGGCGAAAAATCTCTCCTCCGCCACGTATAAGGATCCCACTGAAAGCCTTAACACGTAGTTGAATTAAAATACCTCGTGACCCCTTTTCATTAATAAGAGGTCTTGCCCGCACTGAATATTTATGCAGGTGAGGTGGTTGGAGAGATACCAGCGGTTTAGGGACCATGAGATTGTATCAATTTTGACCCAAATAGGTCCCTACTCGTTTAAAACATTGTATTTTTGTTGTGTGTCAAATTTTGAATAAAAAATACAAAATATTGGGAGAGTACAGAAAATTCTAGTAATTTTGATTTATAAAAGACCATTTAGGCGTTTCATAGTATAAAGTTGCTGATTTGAATATTAGGAAACAAGCTAATAGTCTTCACTCTGAATTAAAATGAAAATCTTTGTAAATTACAGGCACAAGGTATACCTAATCCTCTTTTATCCAAGAATATTGTCACGGTACAAAATTTCAGCGTTCTATTTCTTAGAACTACACCGTCCAAAGTTCTCATCGGATTAAGTTGCACTTTAAAGCTAAAGTTCCTACTTTTAGCAGGTAGGTAGCTAGGTAGTTGCTTAGTTCTTCGGCTGTAGATGGAAGGAAAGTGCTGGAAAAGCGTAAGCAGGTAATTTTAACTGTAAACGAAATCCCATCGACCCGAATAGTTTTACGACTATTGGTTGCAGAAACAGTGCACAAAATTGCTTAAATGAAAGTGGCTAAGGTTCTTTAAAATTGTATTTTAAGACAAATAAAAAAGTGTAGCCTCCTGGTTTCTGCTGAACATTTACCTACAATTGATATTCGAAAACTACAAACAGCACTTTAGATTTAAATATATCATTCGTTTATCTAAATCTTAACCAAAATTGTTGCCATCCCTTTCTGTTCTCTCAGGATAGACAATGACAGCTGACCATTTTAGTCAAGATTTAGTGTTTTTTGTGCGCTTACGAATCGATACCATTGCATGCACGTCACCAAGAAAAAATACCACTAGATATAAAAGCCATCTTGCATCGGAATAAGAAGACAGCGTATATTGTCTCTGTAAGCTCTGGTTGGAAAGTAGGACTTGGTCCAGTTCTTCGCAAATAACGGGGGAGACTTGAGACAGAAAGAAAGAAGCGGGACTTTGAAGTCGGTCAGTCGGTTGTTTGTTTAGTATTTTTTATAACCGTCAGTTTCACATCGTGCGTATTTAAGGGCTTTTGTACGTTCAGATTCGGTTTTGAATTGAACGTTCGAATGTAACATTCCTACTTTACCTCTCAACCGACTCTGCAGCAATCACATTGTTCGACTGTGTAATACGCTCGTGGATGCGTATTTACATTACAAACGCACATGTGATCCAGATGAGACAGGAGCGTTTAATGAACGGGGTTTGTTAATACGCGTTTACACCTGATTGTTGGGTAAACTGTGAAATACAAGAGATTTGTGAATATCATTAGATATTTAGAGTAGTTTTCAAAAATCTTTCGAACTATTATTATTAAAAACAGTAGGTAGTTAATGCGTTGGCCTAAATGGCCCAGAGCAAAAGGGACCCAATAAATCCATTAATAAAAAAAAATATAGTACCTATTTAAAAAATGCGTAATGCAATGTAGTACCTATACAAATGTTTGTCGCGCTAAAATATCTGAAAAAAAAAAAACTGTTTTCCGGGAAAACTTCTCCCCCCGGAAACATCTCTACATCTCACCATCGGAAATTATTTCAATTTACCAAGCAAATCATACTAAAAGGCCGGCATCACCCTAAGAACCTTCAAAGGGACCTATTTGTGACAATTGACTTTCATAGAACACATTAGAGCAAGACAGAATTATACGTAAGAAAGAGACGAAAGGCCGAGGAAATGAGGAACAACATAAATATTCAGGAGAGGCATTTGCTTGGTAATGAAAAAGCTGGGGGTTTAATTCAAATTCATGTAAGGTGGGACTCCTTGTGATGTGTTGACAGTGGCTCATGATGAGACGCCTTAATAAACCGGGTTCAAAGAAACTTGCCTTGTAACCACCCATACACAGTGTTAGCGTGGGCGGGCGCGGGGGATCCAGGCTGTATGTATATCCGTGGAAATTTTGGCGTTGTATCTTATTCCTGTGGAGCCGGGTACAAAAAAAAATACACCATATCAGCACATCGCGAGGGCGTAGTAAGAGTCTAGAAATATACCAAATAACCAGCAATATTCTCTACTAGGTATAACTACCACGAAGAGATAAATGCGTTGGGTGCTAGCGCTTGGGAGCGCTAGCGACTTTTCAAATCAGTTGTGACTAAAATTTTATGTACTACGGTCGCTAAATCGCACGTCAAGACAAGAATTATGGAGAATAGCAAAAATCGACTGACGGACAAGATGAGATGACTTTGAGTCTTCGAAGTTATTATTGTGGGGTAAGTAATATTCTAACCTGACATGGCCACATGGGCGAATTCAGCATGCTAAAGTATCTTTATTTTACTAAGCCCGTTCTCGCTCGAGCCTTTTACTGTGATGGTCCTAAAATGATGCTTTCATTGTTACGTTGGTTGCTAGGGAATATTAAAGTCTCATTGTGGCACAGAGTAAGTTACCCACGCGACACACGTTGTAAGGTAGTTGACAAAAGAATTTCAATTTCTTGTTGCGCTTTATAAAAATCTTCGTGGTTTACGTAATATAATTGATGTTCAACCGAACTTACCTGTACGTGAAGTTTTGATACTGGTGTCTCTTAAATTATTGACTTGCCTTAGGCTTAGGGTTAAGTCTCGCTGAATGATCCTGCATGAGAAGTGATAAGCTTAGCTTGCGGCTACCAGATTAAGTAGGTATTGCTCTCTTCACAAGTTAGGTACTTCCTAAAATGGCGAATCATTTTTTTTATGTTCTTTTCACGCTCTATCAACCCCTTAACTATATCTACAGTTATCTATAATGTCAAAATTTTAATAAAATATAACAAAACATATGCCTGTGCTAGTGGAAATAATCGGTGCAAGTCTGACCGGAAGCCACTGCACCGGATGCGATACGAACGGTCGCCATGTTGGATTCGCACGTCCAAGCGTATGGGGAAATATCGAACAGCAGTTAACTGCAGTTGCGAATATGAGAATTTTATTCAATTTAGTACTAAATTTTCGTGCTAGATTCTTTTTTAGGTCGTCCCACCGGCGTCCTAATGCTAGGCAAAGGCCTCCCGTTTATCTCACCAGGCGTCTTTATTTACAGCCTCTGCTCAGCCCCTGCTAGATTAGGAACTATAAAATACAACTGTTCCTCTTCCTAGAATACTCTGGATTCAATAAAAGAATCCGAGGTGTCACGATCACGACAGCAACATACAGTGCGTAAGCGAAATCGAGATCATTAACGCTCTGCCTACCCGATAGCAACAAGGCCGCCCATACTGTACAAACTTACTGTTTTTTTTTTTTATTTATGATTTGGTTTTTGGTGCAAATTAAAGAAATCTTGTATTGCATTTTATTGAAGCTGAGGGGAAGCAGTAGGCAAGTCCCCTCTAACTGCAAATCGTTTCAATTGTTCTCTTTCTTTTATCGCGATATGAAGAACCTTGATGTCAGCACTACACATTCATCTCCACCCTCAAGTTAAACCACTGCGCTTCTCGTTTTGAAATACATCACAATGGCAAAACAAACGACTCCCATTGGCGTATTCAATTAAACCTCATGTGATAGGGATGGGATCAGTGCACGCTGAACTGATTCAATGTAATGAATTGGTTGGATTCCGAAGTTAACTAAACTTAACTAAACTAAACTTAACTAAACTTATTAGCTACAATAGATCTACACAGGTCGCAGTGGCTGTTGGGCTGTAGGCGCAACCCCTCATTTTCATTTTCAAATCATAACTAAACTTATTCCATAGAATGAAATCTTGTTTATTTTGGGCACAGCAATGTAAAATGTTCTATTTAGATAAATATTTCAATAATTAAATCATTATTCAGAAATAAAAAAACTGATTTTTTTATCAAATTTGTCGTCATCAACATCTGAGCATCAACCTCATTATCAACAGCCTACAATACATCAACAGTCTGTATGAATAAAATAATTTAAATATACTTTATTCGATTTTAAATTTGATACTCTAATCTAATCATTTTGACGGACTGAACTGTTCTGGATGTTCTTTGTAGATAGGTTCCCCGATACAGGGAATGCTAGTGAGGGCTGAGTGTGATCGTGTTTTCGTGTTTACAAGACAAATCAAGTCACTGACTCGATTGCGCTCATACTGTTGCACATACCTTTACCACTGCGACCAAGAAAACCAATTATCGAGAGGGTACCATCGTGAGCAGTCCTCATTCTTCGCAACTTCCACTATTAGCCCCACTGTCGGATGTTATGAATAACTACCAAAATGAACAATGAATAAGGCCCGTATTTATAATCAGCTCTCAAGAGTGACAGCGAGTTTGAGTTCGTATCAGAAATGTCATTCCATTACAAAATTACCTGTCAAATCCGCACTCAATATTGCTCTCAATCTTGAGATCGCTTTATAAATACGAGCCTAAGTTACTCGTCGCGAAATGAGGCAACTCACTGACTCGAATCTCTGCACATCCCTTTACCACTGCGACCAAGAAAACCAATTATCGAGAGGGTACCATCGTGAGCAGTCCTCATTCTTCGCAACTTCCACTATTAGCCCCACTGTCGCCTGTTATGTATAACTAACAAAGCGTACAATGAATAAATTACCTCCGTGAAATGAGGCAACTCACTGACTCGGTTCTCTGCACATCCCTTTACCACTGCGACCAAGAAAACCAATTATCGAGAGGGCACCATCGTGAGCAGTCCTCATTCTTCGCAACTTCCACTATTAGCCCCACTGTTGCCTGTTATGTATTACTAACAAAGCGTACAATGAATAAATTACCTCCGTGAAATGAGGCAACTCTCTGACTCGAATCTCTGCACATCCCTTTACCACTGCGACCAAGAAAACCAATTATCGAGAGGGCACCATCATGAGCAGTCCTCATTCTTCGCAACTTCCACTATTAGCCCCACTGTCGGATGTTATGAATTGCTACTAAGGTGTAACAATGCCGAGCTTAATTAAAAATATTGGGGTGGAAGTTTCTTGAATTGATGTTTTTGTTCGTTTGTTGCAGGTAAAGTTGGTGAAATGCAGATTGTTGGGTAAAGTTTGTAGCGGTAAGAGTACGGGTGATCAGTTGGTGCATTTGGTATGTTCTGCGTTGTTATCTAATCTTGCAGATGCCTTAAAATGACTCATTCATTCATCATAACAATTTGTTACGAACTATGTATTTCGATTAAGACCCACATTAATAAACCAGCTTTTGAGACTAACAGCGAGTTTGAGTTCGTATCAGAAATCTTACTCTAGTAACTAAATGGCCTCTTAATTCCATACATAAGTTCGCTACATAAATTCAAGGTTAGTTTTTTTTTTTGTGTAATTGGACAGTATAAATAAGTAATGCAAAAATAGCAAGCGGATTTTTTTAACTCGCGAACTACCTAGAATATGGAATTGATGCGGTATATTTTCTACTCAAACTTATTCTCTTCTCGAAACTATACACGTCAACTTTACCAAAACTTTTGTACGAAGGAAAACTTGTCGTTAAACTTTATGGCTCGTATTTATAAAGCGATCTCAAGATTGAGAGCAATATTAAGTATGGATTTGACAGATCATTTTGTACTGTAATGACATTTCTGATACGGACTCAAACTCGCTGTCACTCTTGAGAGCTGATTATAAATACGGGCCTATGAGTCTTCTTGTTGTCATGGCAACGCTACTGTTATTTTATTTTGGTCCTACAATGATCAAAAATGTTATATTTCAGCCGTTAAATTAAAATAAATTATAGTTTTTACTGATTCCGAAATTAGTAAAGAGAACTGAACATAACATAAATAATTTCTAACAGATGATCTATTTATTTTATGAATGAAGATACAAAAATCTTCAAAAAATCAAACAAATAACAAGTTTTATTTTATTATTTTGTCCCGCTGAAAGCTTCGCAACGAAAATAAAGTGAAATTGAAAATTTTCTTTTTCTTGTTTTTGCTCAAAGATGGCGTGCGGCATGCCATCGTTAGTTCAGAACAAACTACAAGAACAATTTGAACAAAAACAACAAATTAAAATGGTAGATTTATGTAAATGTCGACAGTTAAAACTGGAGGAAATTGCGGTTAAAGAATTTGTTTGTTGAGGTGTTAAAGTAGAATTACTTTGTGTTAATGATGTTGTCATAAAACTAAGAATATCTAGGTTTATTTGGTGTCGTGTTCAGGCGTCGTTATTTTCAGTTATTTATAAACTTCTAGAATGGCCGATGGGGCAGACGAGTTCTAGAGTGGATACCGCGAATCGGAAAATGTAGTGAAGGACGTCCTGAAACTAGGTGGGGCGATGATATTCGTAAGAAAGCGGGCAGAAATTGGATGAGAACGGCTGAAGACCGAGCTGAGTGGCGTGCCATGGGAGAGGCCTATGTCCAGCAGTGGATGGATACTGGCTGATGCTGATGTATGATAATAAACTTCTACGGTAAACCTTTGTTAAAGTTTATGTACATAATAGTTTGTTTCAAATCTTGAATCTACACCTCACATACTGAGTCGTGGATTACTGAGCCAGTATGTATTAGGTTTTTTAATTATTACATTATCAAACGTTTCTTTATTTCATTTTATTCTTGAGGAAATGCCATTTTATCATTGTGAGTTGATTCAATATCAATAAAAACAGAGATACCTTATCGGCTATTTGGTATTTTCTTTCACATCCATTAAGAACAAACTCTGGGAAACCCGGTCTGTTCCAATCTTCGGAATTTTACTACTGGAACTGTTCGCTATCAAATTGCATTGTAAACAGGCAATACAAAGGGAATGATAGAGCAAAAGTTGTGTTGCCGCCAGCTAAAGGAATTCTGCGGAAAGATAGTAATATGAAACTGGCTTGGACTAGTACAAACATAGAGGAAACACGGGCAGAAATATATTGTAGCCACAGAATGGAATACACATGACAAATAGTATTTCTAACGCGTTTAGACCGGGTTGTACCACCGGTAGCCACGCTTCCCTACACTTTTAATGTGTCATTTAATTGCTCCGTATGATGTGATGACATACTTTGCTTTGACGGCGGCGCTGCCAATCTGAACGAGTTGATCACAAAATCACCCCAAATAGTGCCGTCGTTTGTTAACGGCACTGCTGGTAATGCGGTTGGTAGTGCCGTTATCAGCAAAAGCTGTGACCGTTAGTAGCATAAAATAGATATCTTGTAAAACCGCATCTTGTGCCGCTATGACGAAACTAAATAATTGGTTTGGGTTAAATACTTGGACATATACTAATAATGTCTCCAAAATTGGATGCTTGAAGACAGAACAAATGTAAAAATGTTACCTATCCCTTTTTTTGAAGGTGGAGGATGAAAAACAATGGAAAGAACAGTCTTAAAAAACTTGGCATCTGATAGGTAGGCACTAAGTTTGTGTGCTATATCTTTAATTTTTTTAAAGTCTTAAAAAACTGGGCAGAAGTTCGGAAATAACGCAGGCGACTCCGCCGCGAGGCATGGAGATATAGTTACTGGAAACTGCAGTGCTGTTTGAATAGAAACATTTCTTTGTCGTTTGTAATAATTGGAGAGAAAGGAAATGAAACAGAAATTGTGTTTCCAGCCCGCGTTACATGGAAAATGAGAACTGTGAGAATGAAAAATGTACGATTAAGAATCTTAGCTTCTCCCTGCTGAGTTCTAAGGAGGCCCATAATAATAATCAGCTCATGAGACTGATAGCTGGTTTGATTTCGGATCAGAAATGTGATTTTACTACAAAACGGCCTATCAAATCCATACTTTATATTACTCCCTTATCTTATCTTATTTAGCTTGGATCATCCCACCGCTGGGCAAAGGCCTCCCTCTTCTATTGCTCTCAAACTTGACTTTGTAAATACAAGCCTAAAATAAGTATTTTTTTTTTTACAATTTTTTATCAGAGCTAACGTTTTCGTCACAGATTATTACAGGTTGATAGCCTGGAAGGTGTATTTCTTACAGCAGTGGGCTGCAAATAAGGTTTCCCAATATTCCATTGATGGCTATTCCATTGTACATACTATGTCCACACCCAAAGCACAGGTAGAACCGGTAAAACAATAGTACCTAGTATCGCACAGTAACAAGCCAAGTTTAATGCGGCCATATCGAAATATCTGCAAAGTTGAGAACGACCAGGAGCAACTGTTGACTTTTCACTGCGGTCAGGTACTGCACACGACAAATAGATTAGAATGCCTCTTTGAATATAGACTGTGATATAGATAAAGAAGGAGCAATCGGGGAGGGAAATTCCAAAGACTTCAGGCTAAATCAAGATATGTGGAATTTTCCGTAACAATAAAAATAAATCAATGTTTATGCTCGAATTCAAAATACAACATCCCAAAAACGTAATTAACATACAATAAGTTTGTCATTTCAAACAGTGTCGAAAAATGACAAATTATTTGTCATTCAAATAATGTTTATTTTGATTACCTCGATATTTCATAATGGTTGCACGTTCCATGGTCACGGCTGTACTGGTGAGGCTAGTTTGACATCTTCTTTTTCCCGTTCAAAATAACAATTGAAATGTAGTGAAACCGCGAAAATATCAAAACATAAAGTATCTTATTATTTTCTTTCGTGACATCTACTTTATAATACTTTGCTACGCTCTACGCTGTAGCGAGTTGCTACACGGGGTCTAAACGCTACGAACTAGCTACGGGCTCGTAGCCGCTACGCAATAAAGGGTGTGGTCTGCGCATTCGAAGTGTTAATAGAAGTGAAACAAATGTTATACGCAAACTGCTACGGGCAAACTGCAGTGTATTAACAACTTTGTTATAGCTAACAATGGCTGCTCATGCATTTTCAACTTCACAACGATATTGGCTATCCATTTACAATGAGATGTTGTAGAGTTGAATGAGAATGCTGAGAAATAAAACAACTCATTTTTGATGAGATTGTTGTACGAAATATGCAGATTTAAAACCACAACTACGATCTCATCCAGTCGTAGGTTCGATACTCAGGGTCGTATTTATAAAGCGATCTCAAGATTGAGAGTAATATTAAGTATGGATTTTACAGATCGTTTTGTACTGAAATGACATTTCTGATACGGACTCAAACTCGCTGTCACTCTTGAGAGCTGATTATAAATACGGGCCTAAGTGAAGTTAAGATTATCATACCGGGTGTAAGGGACAGTGTACCGAAAACTGAAAGGGGTTGTTAAGTCAACGAAAGAATTTCCTGCTGATAGTTGTTCAGTTTCATTGACTAAGCCAACCCTTTCAGTTTTTGGTACGCTGTCCCTTACACCCGGTAGACCATTTCATGAGATTGTTATTATCTAGCAATAAAAATACTTACTTTATCGGCTCAAGGACCGCAATTAGGTATCTTGGTCTCAGACACAAGACTACGTCATTGGTGCAATATGGTTGAGGTTGTGGTTTTCCGTCATTCGTTCGCAAAGTTCTGCGGCCACTATCATCCGAACGCTCAACCCCAATAAAATCCTCAATATTCAATCATCCTGTCCAGACTTCCAAATTTATTAAAATATCTGTCCTACATAATTTTGTCTTTCAGAAGCTGCTTTTAGGGTAAAGCGCATGATAATTGACGCTTCGACCTGTCAAAGGGTACATGAATATCAAATTACATCGCAGTGAAGGCGTTAAGAGCCACTTTGAGAACATTCCAGTTATACTTCTTGACATTATTCTGCTTTAAAGGGTTAAATAAGGGTTGAGATTATAGAATAACGACAGTTTTGAGTGTATCGTTTGAATGGTTCTACATTTGAAAGTGCTGCAAGTGGTACAATAATTGTTCGGTGAAGTTGATAGCAGCTTTCCAAAGAATTTGATGAGTTATTATGGGTTTGATCTTGGCTTTTGTCTAGGCTAGAGGTGACCGATACAAAGATGCTCTTAGAGCGAACTCATTTGTCACAGAATCTCAAAGGAGAATATAATTTTATGCTAATCTATAAAATAATAAAAATGAATAAGTTACATATTATTTTAACAGCTCTTTGAAAAATTTACTTGATTGATGACGATCTAGGTTCAGCAAAATTGAGATTCAACGTAATCATTTATTTGATGCGGTGTTATACACGTTTGTTTTTATTTGACGTGAGTTTGAATTCTTTTACCACCTACGTCATACATACGTACATAAAATCTCGCCTTTATCTCTAATGGGGTAGACAGAGCGAAAACGACCGAAAGGTCATTCCGCCACGTCTGACATGTTTTGAGGATTATTTTAGATGGTCATGTGTATTGCTATAGTGACAGGTTGTCAGCCCATTGCCTAAATTGCAATACATTAAAACCCTCGAATCCCTTAGCTGGTTTTTACAGCATGCCCGAGAGGAGATGCAGCTGTCACATTCTATATTTTTCTATGACTCCCAGTCCAGCATGGAAGACTACGTCATATTACTGGAATTTTTTATACTAGTCGATATATCCATAAGGGTAGGGTAAATCACCCAATTTCGGGCCCCTAAAAATATGTAGGCCGTCCGTGACAAAATATCCAGTCCGTGTGAAAATATTGCTGTCGTTCACATTATATTGACGATATTTACGCCGTGTCCAAAAGCGCCAAGTTCTCAGCATCATTTATCAAAGCGCAAAATATCAATATCTTGGCCGCGGGTCGCGGGGCCGACAGTAACTAATGACCTTACCCTATAGTCAATATTTTTTTGACCCAGTGTGGGTGTAAGGTGTAATAAATCAAAATTATTAAAAATGTTTTGAAAGTTCTTGTAGGTCGTGTTTCATGTCAAATTTATTTTGAGTTTAGTCAGTAAAAAATGCATTTTTCTCCAAGTTCTTGAATTTCTGTCGTGTATTCGGCAGCAGTTGAAATTGTTTGACTTTCAGCGTACATGCTTGGTGTATAAACGCGACCTAATATTACGTTGAAATGTTTTCAGTGAGCAATTTATTTTATCCCTAATCTGTCATACAAGTGTCATGCATAATACACAATCATATCTATTTATCGTTCTAGTCAGTGCTTGGCCGAACTTTTGTCCGATATGAATACGTAGAGGTTTTGTTTTGACACTTCCAAAGTTGCGCAGTTCTGAAGTGATTTATCTTAGTGTTTCGCCAAAGAAATGTGGAGGGTTTTATTTATTGGATATATTTCTTGCCGAGTGTGAAAGATTTTCGGTTCGGGGCCAAGATTTTTATATAAGTTATAACCTCTCGTTTTGTTGAGTCAGTCAAAAGTTTGAGTGTGTGATCGATGTAGGTCTTGGGTGTTTGATATTATTGTTGTGGTTGCTACTTTAGCAATAAGGCCGTCTATGATGTACTTTTGTTATGTTGTGTATTATTGTGTTGTATGTTTTTCCTTAAGTTAAAAAAGTATTTGAAATTGTTAGAGTACCTACGACCCATGAGTACGACCTGTTTGATGTTTTTTTTGGCTTCTGTGTGTCCAAGTTTTAAAACCGCCTAATATTTGGGCCTCTGATGTGGTTCGTGTGACAACTACTAACAAACTCAATGACCAGTACCGACAACTTAAACAAACGGAAAACAATTTAACACAGTGATGACTTGTGAATATTTTATCATATTTTTTCCCACGCGGGGTTGAGAATCAAGCAAGCAAAAACGTCTTTAAATGTTTGACAAGCCCATAATAACCTGTAAATGCCATTGATTGAAACTATTCTCCCCTACCCCTCGTCGTTAGCGAGATGCCCCCTACTGATAACGGATCTTAAGAATACCACCTTAATCACAGTTAAGATTTGCCCTTAGGGGATGAGAGAGGTACAGAATGATTAAGGAAAAGTGGAGTACCTATTGAAAATTTCTGCCATTTTCCTATTGTATTTTTTAACCCTCTGAACGATCTACAGACACCGGATCGAAGGCTCGAGATATTCTAAATTTAAATATGGAAGCAGTAATTTACCAACGAAGGTTCATATTAGGTACATTTTAATGCTATAAGTAGTTACCCAAAACATACAAGTTAGAAATTGCCCCACTTTAAAAAAAAACTTTTCGATCCATTTCTTGGATTTATCTCTAAGACGACATTTACAATACCCGCAGCAAAAAGTGATGCGCTACTACATTGACTAATTCATCATTAAATCATCCTAAACTATAAATAGATTCTTTTTTCAAATCTAAGACCATCTTGCCCAGTGTCGTATACAACTTAATAACCATAATACCTATTTTATTTATATCAGAGCAAACTGTATATATACAGCATGTGGCCAGCGTGTCAGTAAATCCGTAGCTGCGGGGGATATCTCATTACCAACTTGTGCTGACTTTTCCTAAGTTAACCCGACCTGTTACTCGCTTGTTATAAGTTCACTTGTTTACTTCCACGCCCCCTGTATATCGACTGTCGACTTTTATTTGTTTAGGTTTTCGTGGCTTTTATTGATGTCCGGTATTTCCGACTGTTTCATAATACAAGATGTTATTTATAGTAAAAAATAAGTTTTTTTTTTTGTAATAAAAACTATTTCTGAAAGTATTTCCTTGCAAAGTCAGTCAAGTCTCTTAGGCCGGTATTTATAATCAGCACTTGAGACTGACAGCGAGTTTGAGTTCGTATCAGAAATGTCATTTCAGTACATAATGGCCTGTCAAATCCATAATTAATATTGCTCTCAATCTTGAGATCGCTTTATAAATACGAGTGTGATATAGCAAATATCACGCGATCACGTTATTGAGATAAGGTCCCTCTCTCCTGATAACTTACATAGAATCACGTAGAGTGTCGTGGATTGACGCACTCATAGGTTACTATATAAGGTATAGATTTTAGTAATAAAGAGAGTTCAGTTGAGTTCAGTATACGGAGTCCACAAGAGTTTCACTTACTACAACTCCCTCTCGCCCGTGTCTGCCAAGTTACTTCACGAGCCTTACTTTCTTACACAAATTTATTTTCTGTAACACCATTTCATTAACTGATATCTCACTTCTTACCAGACATACTAATACTAAAAATAAAGTTTATAAGAGTACCGTATCCTAAATAGGTGAAACTATAATTCGAATTTAATTAAAACCACCTTTCGCATCCATTCCAAAATGATCCTCAAAACCCTAATTTCGAGCAATAAAATTAGACCCAACAGTTTCCTTTATATGAACATTTCATAGAGGTTCGAATGGAGCACAATATTTAAACGAATGAACATTTTAATACCAAAGGGAACGAGAACGAATGGGAGTGAACGATTGTACCATTGTAGTACAGTAAGAATGACAAGGATTTAAATGAAAGTGGGTGGAAGCGCTGCATACTTTTTCACGCAGGAGACCTTTCTTCTTCTTGTCTTGTGGGTTTCGAGTCGATCGACCCGATGAACCCTGGTGTCAGAGTTTTAAAACCGCCTAATAGCACTGCTAATAGGCTTCTTACATGGTTTTTGTAACGATCACAATCAAAAACAGCGATCGGGACCGATGGCTTAACGTGCCCTCCGAAACACGGAATCCTTTTACTTGCCTGCATTGCCCTAACCAAACTGGGGAAAATAAGTGATAAATTGACAAATATCAACTTTCTGTGTCCCTCGTGAGAATCGAAACCAGGACCTCCACATCGGGAGCCCATAGCTCAGACCACTAGACCACGGAGGCAGAAGATCTATTCAAAATGGCATGAGCAGTAAGTTCACACCGTTAGTTTTTTTCTTCGCCACATTCATTTAAAGTGTTGCCGTACGTACAGTATTTTCATTAAACACCGCAACTAAACGACGATTGCTGCCATTGAAAACTGACCACTCGTAACTATAACTACCTTCGATTATATTGTACGTAAAAAGACATAAAAACTTAGTATAAAACCCTACATATTCCGGGGGCAGTGTAAAATGAGCTTAAAGTCTTTGATTTCAGGGTTGAAATTTGTTAAGCAGGACTTTTTATAAAACGTGACAAAGCTATATCTTAAAACATAGACCGATCACAGATGATGACTAATAGACACCGTAATAAAAGTTATCAAACTGAAACAATTTTAATGGATGGTTTTCACAAATATTATTTCTTCCATCAAATGGGTTGATCAGTTGATAATTGACCCGAAAAAAATTTAAAATATTTAATGGATTCAAGGTGCGATTCTGTTTAAAAAAATATATTGAATTAGGTAAACGTAAGTCAAATCCTGTCAGATGTGGCAAAATACGCCCTTTTGTACTCGTAAGGGATATAGTCGTGCCTATGAAATAATTGTTCAGGTCCTTTTATAGGGAAGTTTGAAATGAAAACTTAATGTTTTTCCAATTAATTGAACCTAAATATGCGCATATTTTAAGAGTAAGTCTGATTGTGCTGTGCAGTCTATAGAAAGTCTAGTCTGTGTAAAACTGGCAAGCAGACAACGCGGCACACGTTCGTTTTGTATCCAACTTTTGTAATATGCAATCTCGTAGCGCTCAAAAAAACCTATCAGGAGCTTTAGAGAATATCTCGTAGAGCAAAACAGTGGTTCATACGATTAATTGTCTACGCCGTAGGCGATGTAGCGGAATGCTACGATGCATTTTGCGCTTCAAATTTTTTTTTGCGTCGCAATCAAAGCCTTTGTTCTGCGATGCAATAGTATTTGCTTGCTTGTATTTTTTTTATTCTAGTAGGTAGGTGACGTGAAAAATTGTTTTATGTCTGAGAAAAATATAGAACAGTGGACGTTTTGAGAATTTTGATTGTAGCTATGAAATTCATCATCATCATGGGCTGCCATCTTCAAAAGCTATGAAATTGAAAATAATAAGAAGGTTATTAAACATTTTGTCAAAACGGTCGAAATAACAAATGGATCCTCGATAAAGTTTTTTTAATTTCACGTCCTTTGGCAGGCATTTTAGCCAGAAATTTAATTATCGGGGATTTAAGAACAAATTACTTGATTCCTCTCTACCCTCGTGACAGGTTATTGAACTTCCCCTTGTCGTCAATTTATAGGTGCGTGGAATTTAAGAAATTTGACTGATTTTGTATTCCCGTCATATCTCATGCAAGTGGAATTAACAGCCTGCGCATAACCTGCGTGTGTGTTATTGAAAGTTTAAATTTTAATACAAATATCTTTGAAAAATATTCTAGTTATATTCCATCGGCTTGGTCTGCAAATAAGAATCATTATTTACCCAAAAGATGTCGTCATTCTTAGTCTTTCCCCTGTTGTCCGAGCGCATTCTGCAGTGATATGTATAGGTATAAAAGCCGGCAGGAAGGCTGACCGTCGACACATTTTTCGCATTACCCGAATGAAAGGAGAGCGATGGTGTTGCAGCGATGCGTACCGATTTCCAGATTTGACCCGCCCATGGTGGATTTGATGGGGTTTATTGAAAAATAGCCTCTTGCGTGTCGAAACCAAATCAAAACTGATTTTTTGAGGATTTGCCAAATAAAAGAAAAATGTTTTCTATTTTCATCCAACTTCTACCGATAACCAATGACGTCAATGATAATAGACTAAATCTACAATAACATGTTTAACTCAATTTTGTGCTTGGTCGTACCTATCTCAAAAATTCTCTTTTATAAAGTGAAACATCCGTAAGTTTTGCGAGAATTTCAACCTCACACGACACAATTCTTCGTTTCCACAGAAATGGAGATAAGAAAAATGCATTTCGCCGTTCACTTGAAATTCTGACTACATTTCATGTTAACACCTCTGAAAATAAACTCTTGTTTGCAATCCTCAAAATAGAGGTAACACACTACACGTCTTGCAATACGAATTTCGCGAACCACCTTAGCATACTGCCAATTTATCCAGACCCAAGTTTCCCCACATGATTGTAACGAATTACTGAGGAAAGTGGAGCGATAGGGGTCAAAATAAAGTGGCAGTGTTAAGCGCAGGCTGTACCATAACTAACCATCAAACGCCCTGGTGTACTTAGAATAAATTTTCAATACTCTTCAGCACGGGTCGTTAGTTCTGTTCAAGGGTTTTCGTATGTTTACGCACTCAGCTTATCTTTAAGATGTGCTGGAGCAGGGGAGTTAACGGTACAGAAACTTCATTCAATATTCTATTGATGATACCTTATTCATTTTGATATACATTGCTACTTTAAGATGTTTTAGCCCTTAGCATGCAGTGCAGGGCGAACATGCCCGTCATAATTTGTCTTAGTATTGTGCGTTGCGTATTTCACTATTAAATAATGTCTAACAATGGTCAAATTCTATAAATGCCTATATTAAACCGCAATGGATATTAATACTGACTACCTACAACTAGAACATGTTACAGGCCAAAACCTGAATGATTCTGTAAAAAGTTACCAATAATGTGTTTTTAATACTTTGAAGACCTCGTCGTCGGGATATTTGACATGATCGATTACTGTGAAGGGGATATACTGAGATATGGATTCAGGGTTGTTCAATAGGTAATTTACTACATGTGTTTAGAGGAAAGGGGTCAAATATAACTTGTTTTTATATTTCAATATAGATAGTAGGTACATGCTTTAGAAGTAATACTTATCTGAATTTTAAGTTTATTTGTATAAATTAGTAAATGCTACTTCGATTTTCCGGTGGATATAAAATACTTACCTTCTTTACTTAACAGAACGTATTGACGAAATTTGGCATATCCTTATAGCTCAGCTGCATGTAACTCCATCAAATACAATTCCCATACGTTCAGTTTAGTTGGTGTGTCGATGGTGAAAAGAAAAAAATATATCAAAGAGCTTTTTTATTATACTTATTCGGTTTTTATCATAATAGGACAGATCCCAGTTACAGTGTTTAAAAGGAAGTAATGAATAATGATGTCAACTCAACCTTCCAACGCGCGGCCTCTTGTGGCATACTCATACCATACCACCGGCTCGCCCGGCGGCAAGGCCGGCGGCACTGTGTGTGGACAGCTTTAGAAGACTAAAATAACAAACACAAGTTTACTCTGTTTGTTCCCCTACTCTACTTACCTGCAAGTGATACAGGAGGCGCTAAACAAACAGCCGCGACTATAACCATATTTCCCCGCAGGTGCGTTCTCACTCGTACCACAGAATAGGTACATTTCTGTAATATGTGTACCTATATACATGTTACAACCTGACAGGTTCAGATCACTTGCTGTTTGTGCTGAAAGATCCCTTTTGGATTGCGATACTTAAAGTTCGACCAATGAGAGAGCGATTCACGGTAGTTCAACAGAACTGTAGATGGAATCATCTTGAACTGACAAGACAAATCATAAATGTTCAGCTGAGAGCTGAGGGCGTCGTCAATGAAGCTGTTTTATGGTCACGTTAAGGTTTGAACGCTATGGTAAAGAATACCGTGGCGTGTAAGTATGAGACAAGAAATCGAAAAATGCCAGCGTATGGCGATTACGTCTGGGCATTGATTGGCCTACGACAAAAGCATTACAACAGATAATTTTTGTAAGGTTTACAAAATAAGCTAAGCTGCGATATATACTATATGTTTAAAACATCCCCTTCATTTTACGAAACGCTTTGAAGTGTTAACTTAGTCAGTTTTAAGTGAACTCCGCAAACGGTTCAAGTTGGTGTATCCTCACGCCGAACACGCATAGCGATAACCATATTTCAGCGCAGGTGCGTTCACACCCCGTGCACAAGAGTGGTTTTACCCGTGTACTTCACCGACTTCAAAAAAAGGAGGAGGTTCCCACTTCAATTCAATTCAAATATTCTTTATCGTACACAGGAAACATACAAATTATAAAAACAAAATATGTGTACAGAAGACGGTCTTATTGCTTAGATAGCAATTTCTTCCAGGCAATGCAGTTAAAGTATAGTGGAAACAAATTGTGATGCGGGAGGGGTTCTCCATCTATTCACTTCGTGATTTTTATTTGTATGTTTTTTTTTTCGATAATGGGATTGCTCTTTACTCTAGTTGCTCTAGTTTAGGTCAGGGACTACTCTAACTTTAAAGAGTTGAGGGTTCTAATTCGGACACACAGACGCATATACGGTAGTGAGTTGTCAAAGATGCCTGAACCCACAGAAGAGTAAATAGAGCTAACGCGGCAGCGACTTCTCAAATTAGTGCCTGAACCTGATGCCTTTTTTAATTAGTGAAATAGTAGTACTCTCCCGGTCATGGTGAGCAGGTCAGAATTAAATGATGAGATCCTGCGGAAATTAAGGGAACTTGTGAAATATTAAGTATTTGTAGCGACTGGGGTGGTGCATTGCTTTTGTTTCCTACATTTGAAGGTGGTTACTTTTTTATTTAAAATAATGTACCTTTACCCGCTTTTTACCCAGTAGATACCCAGTACCCACGTGTGCGGCAATACGGCCTAATGAGCCGAAGTGGGGACGGGCCCTAATTCGCAAAGTTGCGCCGCGAAATAATTGAGAAGTGAAACTTTTGGAGAAAAACAAGTGACGGAGATTGCCGACGAGTTTGATGTTTGATTGTTTTAGCTCCGGTTTAGCTGGTTCCATTTCTTTGCCGAATTATTTGAGAAATTCGGAAAACAATCTATGTTTTCTTTTTTTTTCTTTTTTTTATAGTCACTTGATGGGAATTGATGGGAAAGCAATGATTAATTTTTGACAAAAATAATATAATTTACCTAATGCCTGTGAAATTTACAAAATATAGGAAGTGCTGGGTTGGGACATAAATATTAGTTATTCATGCACATTCTTTACTTTCTTTCTGTTGTGTTGGTTTGCAAATTGATTTGAAAGTGTCTTTACTTCTATCTTGGCAAAAAAATAATTTATATGAATGAAAATTAAAGTCTACAATACATCTCTCTCTTATTTCTTCCAATACTACGCACGGAATATCGTACAAACCAGCAACATAGACCACAAAAAGTGTGCAAACAAAGGCACATATCGAACAAAAGAGCGAGCATAATACCGTGCAACTTAAACGCGGAAGACTCACCACAAACTACGCTATCAATTGAAAACTACCCGCCCGTGATTCCTCCTCCACACACTCCGGCACCTTCTCAAATCGGCCGGTTAATCACCTGGTCAAATGATATTGAAAATACATCTATAGCTCTACGATAATAAAGTTGAAAATTGCTTGGCGTAATAGTAGAGTTATAACGTTTTGGAGTAGGTGTTATACGGGCAATACTGTTCGGTTCGTTAGTGTATTGTTGTAGTATTAATTGTGTACCAAATGATTTTATAGCAGCTTTTAAAGTAAGCAGCTTTTAACACTTTAATGCATTTGATAGCGTTTTAATTATAATTACGTTTGTTTATAACATACTTAAAATGTGAGTCTTTTTCTACAGCAAAATCACTAGGAAAAAGTGTACTTAATGTTTTAACGCTTCTGTAAATATAATTTCACTTGTTCATAATAATATATTTTCACTTGTTCGTTTGTAGTTGGTTTGTAGTTGAACCTTCAATGCTACTAATATTTTAGAAGGTAATTTAGATTCATAATCAATCTTCTAGTTAGTTACATTAATTCAACAGACTTATGCCATATACTCATAGAATAGTTAGGTACCATCGCTATTCACGCATGAGTACATCTTAGGAATCAAACACATTATACTAGCACATGCAGACCCAATGCAAAGCCCTTGAAAGCAGTCGCCTGTGCAACCCTGGCCATTGTGCCGGAGCATAAATGCATACCAGCACGCAATAATACACTGTGTCTATATCATGTACAGGGTGGCCCGTTTTTAGACATCCAATATTTTATAGAATTTATGATTAAAAAAAATATTTATTCGTTCTATTCTACGTAATATGACAGTCTGATAATACATCATGTAAACTTTCGACGGTATCAAATAAGTAGGAGTGCAATATCAATTATGGATTTGACAGGCCGTCTGTACTGAAATGATATTTCTGATAGAAACTCAAAACTCGCTTTAAAATTCTAAACGCCATCCCAAACATTACTAGCATATAAATTCTCGCCGCATAGCTAATATATCCCATAACATTTCACTATCAAACAACCCAGACTGTACTGTATACAGGATGGCCTTTTTTTTTAGTAAATTTAAATATATCTTTTCGCTGGA
>JARACY010002124.1:0-46709 GCA_029255725.1 Scrobipalpa atriplicella
TGATTACTCGATTAGACTAAACGCAAACCTTGTTAGTTTGCGACCATAACACTCGAGGGTTAAGCCGATAACATAGTAAGTGCTCAACAATCTAACATAGGTGACCGTATTTCTATTTTGATATCCCTGTGTACCGACAGAAGCGCTACAAAGCGTGAAATTTATGTTTGTGTTGGCTGTTAGTTGAATCGATTTCCCTTAACAATGTGCAAACAGATATGTGATCACGGAACTACTGCAGAGCGACCTGCACAAGATCATCGTGTCACCACAGCATCTCTCCGCAGACCACATCAAAGTCTTCCTCTATCAAATACTCAGAGGTAAGTGTTACTATTTCATATACTATATACTTACTTATGTCCATTGGATAGACTGTCTGTCTAGCCCTAGCCCATGAAGAAATCATTAGATAAGATAAGAAAAATGGAAATAATACAAACAGTAGTACAAATAGGAGCCTTACTTTTCAATTCCTGATCAGATTCATATTACCTATAGCTCGGCCATTTATTAATTTCGTGTAAGGAATCGTAATCAGTGATTCCGAGTATCAACTAGACGAAGTCGTCGTTCAGCTTAACTTTGAATATCTCTTGATTTTCCGCCTCTTTGACTATAAAAGGAAATCACGACTGTTGCTATCAACTTTTATTACACTACACGGCATAGTTAATTACAGAACGTGATATAAAACATGGCCCTTCGTTGTTATATTACTGTGTATTGTATTGTGTCTTTCTCAGGGGGTTTTAAAGTTAAAACGGATTTTATAGTTAAAACTAATGGTTAAAATAAGCGAGTTGCTTAATGGTTACCTCGCTCGAACTTTTTCCATTAGGTACGCGGATTCTTGTTTACGCTGGTTTCTGTTTATCATGTTAATGTGTTGTCCTTTTCATAAAAATATGTACGAGTTTTTTTAAGGGCATACGTACGTATTTTGCGTAAATAAAAGTTGAAGGGCGACCGCATCGCAAAACTTGGTAATTACTATGTAAACGAACAGGCCTTTAGCTGTATACTCGACTACATTGCCATTTTTCACAGTAAGCAACGCGTTTTTCTGTAAAGTAATCCTAATCTTACTTGATAAAGTTCAATAACAGCAGTATAAATAGTGATCAAGTCACCTAGGACCTTATCGTTTTAAAAGTGGGTGGAACAAGAGGTTTATTTGTTCATTTCACCAGGTACAATACTGCTACTAAAATAAATACTTGGTTACCGTGCCTACTTCACGGTTGGCTCAATAAATTCGTGTCTGGATCGCCGGGCTCCCACTGCGAGGCGCCGCTGCTGCCCTCGGACCTGATACCGAGACGCCACACGGCCGGTTACTACCTGCACTAAATCAATTAAAATTCCCCATTGGCCCTGCTCCATTCCACCCAGAAAACAGAAAACCTAGTGCATTTGCGTCACTACTCTCTTTATTAAGACTAATCTTACCCCATTAATATCCTCTCAAAACCTGGGGCTGTGCCTGGGGTGGCTCCAGTAGTATGCAAATTTAATCCATTTCGCAGATGAAAGAAACGGTTCACAGACACGTTGCGCCCCGATTCCGTGTTATTAATTAATGCAATTACTCGACACTGGCAGAAGATTCCCCTAGTGCCGCATCGAGGGATTCACCACTAGAAAAATCGCTCGTAAAGCTAGACCTTACTCTAATTAAAAAGGTTTATAGGTGCAGTGCTGCCGGGTACTAAAAACCCTTTAGGACCATTCGGTCGACTTCCTAAAATGTCAAAAAGTTGAGTTTTCCTAAAATGTTGACTTTTCATAACTTCACATTATTCACACAAAACTGCGATTGTGCATCGCATCGCAAATATCTGCGTCGCTTTCAGTTGGTCAATCATTCATTACGTTGATAATCAGTGACGCACATTTTTGCGATGCATTCGCTACTTTTCATTTAACAGCCCACACTGAAAGTTATTTGTTTCATCCAATCACATTTAAGTATACATAAGTATGTAGGTAATGCAGTAGGATGTATGTATGCATACAGCTTTAATTAAGTTTCAGCTTTTCATATACCACACTCCTTTAATAATCGTTATGTAGGAAAGCGGTGCAATGAAAGAATATACCTACATCTAGCTTTGAATGCAAATCGGGTATTGCATATTAAGTAAAGGGTTAGAAAATGGCTTTGTTAAAATGTGCGAATTATATTGGAAAGCGGGTGGTCCAGTTTCATGGAAATAGGTGTTGGAGAATTTGCAATGAGATTTTCAATTACGTAGTTGCGAATTTAGATGTAAATGTGATAAAATTATATAAAAAAAATACCTATCTCTACTGCTACAGACGAAAACCCACTTAATAAGCAGAATAATTACAGGCGTATATTTATGTACGTTTAGCATGAGCTTTATTGTGACGAAAGTGAATTCATTCCGTCAACATTTGCTAATAGTACGAGTCCTTAACTGTGAAATACGGTCCCATCGTGAAGAAGAGCATGAAACTTGGCATGAATGTAGCTGTCATATATGTGCTTCAATGTAGATATGGAAGCACTTCAAGAAATTAATTTTTCCCCCACTTCCCCCCCTTTTTATCTCCCTCATTCTGGTTTTTTCGAATTTTCTACAAAAACCATAAGACTGAGGAGGTTTACTCTTCAGAGACCAAATCATCGTCGATAAATTACCTACAAAACGATACTACATTTTATAGTGGTAAGATTAATATATTTCTGTATACAGCCACCAACGTATTTTTGTCACGTGAACGCAGACCGTCAGTGGCTCAGATTATTGTAAAAGCTAGAACAGAAGTAGCCCTTACATTTTATGTGTTATATCCTACGTGGAAGTTTGTAGAAGTAAAAGATGATAAAACAAAACCACATGAATCAGCCCAGACAGTTGGAAGAATTCTTTCTCTGAACTTGGTCTGGTCTAGAGCATTTATCAATGGTTTTCGGAACTTACAACCATTAATCATACCGGCGGGGAAATGAAAAGCTGGCGAGGAAATACCAACGGCACGAATCCACTGCAACCGCAAAATCCTTTATAAGTAATATTTCTTAGGAAGCGGCCCCTCAACTAATCTCCGCCCGATTAACGGAACTTTCCTGGAAGGGTTGAAGGTATAAATATAGATTTGAGGGTTACGCGATGCTGTGTTTCATAGATTCTTTTAAAATTAATAAAAAAGCATTTACATGCGCAGCGCAAGTCACTGGTGAAGAACTTTATATGTATTTTTCCTTGTATTCTATGAATTGTAGGCATACATTTAGTTACGCAATAGGGTAGGTTCATTATGTCATTTGTGTATGAGTCCCACCCCGGTCCACATTCCCCGGAATCCTGCGCCGTCCACGTCACCGGTTCTGGAATCCCGTCCACTGCCGCCTTGCCCCAGTATTTCCTACATTCTACATTATCCGCACCAACTATGTCGCAAGCGTTTACAAATCTGCCGGCTAGGGGGCATGCATGCGGAAGGCTGGGGATCCGATAGAATCTAAGTCCTTAGAAAACGATGGAATTAATTAACCCGTACTTATATATTTTTCGAAAATTATAGTCCCAAGATTTAGGAATAATTTCAGAGTCATGCTAAATAATACCCATGAAAACAATTTCGCACAGTGAGCTCGCTGGCTTTGGATATAGTGTATATTGCGTAATTTTCACTTGTAGACTTGCTTGAAGACTAGCTTTAAGCCTTGTATCTAGCATCTGCAGTTCCATCACCTGGCTGCAATAATCGTGTCTGCGGTCACTGGTATTGCCAGAGCTGTCCAGACCAGTGTGGTATGCTAATATCGGCCGGGCGGCGTGCCGTGTGCTGACCGGGGCGACAATAATATATGCACAAGTATGGCTGCCTGGGCCAAAATAAACATGATATTTTACTACTAATATAGATTAAGTTGAAATAACTTATTGTTATGACCGTGTGAACCGTTGCAGCACAGGAATTATACGATTGAAAAGGGGCTTGCAAAAGCCTTGTCAAAAGTTGAGCATACAGATATGCTGCTCCTTAATTTGGATCTTAGGCACAAATGCAATGTTGATTTATTGGTTGTCATAAATCATAATAAAGCTAACAAATACCTAATGCTAACGAGTTATCATCAACATTACCTCAGTAGCAGTGACCGCCGGTGCGGTATGCAAATACCGCTCGTGGCATGTGCCAGTCGGACGCCATCAATAAATGTATGCCCCGCCGGCCAGTCCGCCTGACCCCAATGCTTCGAGTCAAATCCAAGTCAAACTTGCAACTACCATTATAGTACGGCTCCATGTCCGAACAAAAGTCAGTTTTATGGTCCCATCGTGAAGAAAGCATGAAACTTGGCATGAATGTAGCTGTCATGTATGTGCTTCAATGCAGATATGGAAGCATATTGAGAAATTAGTTTTTTCCCCCCCTTTCCCCCCCTTTTTATGTGCCAAATCGTGGTTTTTTTTTATTTTTATGAAAACGGGTACAGCTATCAGAAAACTGTCAAAGATCAATATGTTCCCGTATGAAATTCTCTACAATATTGTCATTGGACGTATGTTGATAGAATTTATAGTTTACAAAATATGTACAAATTCTATGAAAAGACATGCCCTTCTGTGACGGGTTTTCAACTCACCCCACTTTTTTGAAATGCGTATATTTCAAAAACTACTTGACGGATTCTGAAGTTTTTTATTTTATTTTATTGGGTATATTATAAAGATTATTATAAACAGAAAAAAAACACTACCTTATCATATATAATTTAGCTGTTATTACATATGAAAGAAAAAAAAAAAGTATGATTTTATTTTACTTTCTTAATATTTGGCCGCCATCTTTATTTTCTTAAACTTTAATTTATTTATGTTATTCTAGAGGTCAACACCAATCAAATGACACCTCGATCATTAAAATCGGTGCAGCCGTTTTGAGACAATTTATTTCTTTTGATTATATAGCCGCCATTTTGGAAACGGTCCCGCCATCTTGAATTCCAGTGGGGTAACTCGTCGGGTGTCTCGGACAAAATCATTCATATTGGTCCCTACTATCACTATGCAAAGTGGCTTGCTTTCTGCACAAAACTGAAGTTTCCATCTTAAAAATGGCTCTAAGACCTATGACTAACGGATATTTGCTCAGCGCTTTTTTCAACATCGCTATAAAATTCTTCCAGGCCGTCATCGCTGCTTTTGCTTGTGGGTGCGTATACCTGAACTACTTTCATTTTGTTATCTATCGCTGATGTTAAATATACCGTAGATAACTCAGTTGATATTGCGGTTATGCTCTTCAGCTTATCACTAAATGACTTGTGCACGAGTAGGCCCCACTCCACCTTGTGAACTATTATCTCCTTTGTAGTACAGCAGGTGTCCCGATCGTAGCTTTGTAAGTTCTTCCCCGTGTCTTCGGGTCTCGCTCAGTCCCATGATGGTCCAGTTTATTTTATCCAGTACACTTGTTTCCAAATCGCAAAGTTTGTCGTCATGCAAAAGGGTTTGTGACATTAAACGTAGCCAGGTTAATCGTTGTTGAGCAGCCGTGCGTCTTACAGAGATCCTAGCACCCTTTGTCCTGCCGGTTTCCCGACCGCTGCCGTAGCCGGCCCAAGCAGGACCGCTGGGGAATGAGGGCCGATTTGATTTTTTGTCTTTCATGAAGGTCTAATAGTGGCCTTAAAACGCCGCGCTGGCCATTGCGTGTGGCGAGTTGGGCCTTTCTAGGGGGATTTAGCCCCTAAGGCCTCCGTAGCCTCTTCCAGCCGGTTACCCGGCTAGGAGTATGGTTATACCGCCAATGCTCGGTTGCCAGAGCCTCGTCCGTTATCTAGCAGGGAGCACCCGCGGTGCGGTGTAAACCACGCCGCCGCCATCCGGCGCGTGCAGGTGTGAGGTTGACAGTAGGGCCGGATAAGATGTTAGTTTCGTTCTCCCCTTACTCCCCGATATAAATATATATATGATTAAAACTGTAATTAACTGTGTTTTTAATAAATTGCTTGAAACCCTAGACCCTAGCTTTAAATCTGGAAAGATAGTATTGTAATTCTAGTATTAGTAGTAATTATAGTATTGTAAAGGTAGTATTGTGCTTCCATGCTGGACTGGAGCGATGGAAAAACATAGAATGTGCCAGCTGCATCTCCTCCCGGGCATGCTGTAAAAACCAGCTAAGGGATACGAGGGTTTCAATTATTGCAATTTAGGCGATGGGCTGACAACCCGTCACTAAAGCAATACACTACCTACATAATAATCTGTAATTAATAGCCCTCAAAACTTGTCAGACGTTGGCGGGACGACCTTATTTAGGTCGTTTTCGCTCTGCCTACCCCATTTGGGATAAAGGCGTGATTTTATGTATGTATGGTTATGTATGTAGTATTGTAAAAAGGAAAAAAAAGAGTACTTGAGTCAGACGCGGTAAGCTGTAACTCTGGAAATAATGCCTCTACGACTATGAAATAAAAAACTTCAGAATCCGTCAAGTAGTTTTGAAATATACGCATTTCAAAAAAGTGGGTGAGTTGAAACCCGTCACAGAAGGGCATGTCTTTTCATAGAATTTGTACATATTTTGTAAACTATAAATTCTATCAACATACGTCCAATGACAATATTGTAGAGAATTTCATAGGGAACATATTGATCTTTGACAGTTTTCTGATAGCTGTACCCGTTTTCATAAAAAATAAAAAAAACCACGATTTGGCACATAAAAAGGGGGGGAAAGGGGGGGAAAAACTAATTCTCAATATGCTTCCATATCTGCATTGAAGCACATACATGACAGCTACATTCATGCCAAGTTTCATGCTTTCTTCACGATGGGACATAAAACTGACTTTTGTTCGGACATGGAGCCGTACTATAATGGTAGTTGCAAGTTTGACTTGGATTTGACTCGAAGCATTGGGGTCAGGCGGACTGGCCGGCGGGGCATACATTTATTGATGGCGTCCGACTGGCACATGCCACGAGCGGTATTTGCATACCGCACCGCCGGTCACTGCTACTGAGGTAATGTTGATGATAACTCGTTAGCATTAGGTATTTGTTAGCTTTATTATGATTTATGACAACCAATAAATCAACATTGCATTTGTGCCTAAGATCCAAATTAAGGAGCAGCATATCTGTATGCTCAACTTTTGACAAGGCTTTTGCAAGCCCCTTTTCAATCGTATAATTCCTGTGCTGCAACGGTTCACGGCATAACAATAAGTTATTTCAACTTAATCTATATTAGTAGTAAAATATCATGTTTATTTGGCCCAGGCAGCCATACTTGTGCATATATTATTGTCGCCCGGTCAGCACACGCGGCACGCGCCGGCCGATATTAGCATACCACACTGGTCTGGACAGCTCTGGCAATACCAGTGACCCGCAGACACGATTATTGCAGCCAGGTGATGGAACTGCAGATGCTAGATTAACAAGGCTTCAAGCTAGTTCTTACAAGATGTGATAATTACGCAATATACACTATATCCAAAGCCAGCGAGCTCCTGTGCGAAATTGTTTTCATGGGTATATGTAGCATGACTCTGAAATTATTCCTAAATCTTGGACTATAATTTCGAAAAATATATAAGTACGGGTTAATTAATTCCATCGTTTTCTAAGGACTAGATTCTATCGGATCCCCAGCCTTCCGCATGCATGCCCCTAGCCGGCAGATTTGTAAACGCTTGCGACATAGTTGGTGCGGATAATGTAGAATGTAGGAAATACTGGGCAAGGCGCAGTGGGACGGGATTCCAGAACCGGTGACGTGGACGGCGCAGGATTCCGGGGAATGTGGACCGGGGTGGACTCATACACGAAATGACATAATGAACCTACCCTATTGCGTAACTAAATGTTATGCCTACAATTCATAGAATACAAGGAAAAATACATATAAAGTTCTTCACCAGTGACTTGCGCTGCGCATGTAAATGCTTTTTTATTAATTTTAAAAGAATCTATGAAACACAGCATCGCGTAACCTCAAATCTATATTTTATACCTTCAACCCTTCCAGGAAAGTTCCGTTAATCGGGCGGAGATTAGTGAGGGCCGTTCCTAAGAAATATTACTTATAAAGGATTTTGCGGTTGCAGTGGATTCGTGCCGTTGGTATTTCCTCGCCAGCTTTTCATTTCCCCGCCGTATGATTAATGGTTGTAAGTTCCGAAAACCATTGATAAATGCTCTAGACCAGACCAAGTTCAGAGAAAGAATTCTTCCAACTGTCTGGGCTGATTCATGTGGTTTTGTTTATCATCTTTACTTCTACAAACTTCCACGTAGGATATAACACATAAAATGTAAGGGCTACTTCTGTTCTAGCTTTTACAATAAATCTGAGCCACTGACGGTCTGCGTTCACGTGACAAAAAATACGTTGGTGGCTGTATACAGAAATATATTAATCTTACCACTATAAAATGTAGTATCGTTTTGTAGGTAATTTATCGACGATGATTTGGTCTCTGAAGAGTAAACTCCTCAGTCTTATGGTTTTTGTAGAAAATTCGAAAAACCAGAATGAGGGAGATAAAAAGGGGGGGAAGTGGGGGGAAAAATAATTTCTTGAAGTGCTTCCATATCTACATTGAAGCACATATATGACAGCTACATTCATGCCAAGTTTCATGCTTTCTTCACGATGGGACCGTATTTCAAGTTAAGGACTCGTACTATTAGCAAATGTTGACGGAATGAATTCACTTTCGTCACAATAAAGCTCATGCTAAACGTACATAAATATACGCCTGTAATTATTCTGCTTATTAAGTGGGTTTTCGTCTGTAGCAGTAGAGATAGGTATTTTTTTATATAATTTTATCACATTTACATCTAAATTCGCAACTACGTAATTGAAATCTCATTGCAAATTTCCAACACCTATTTCCATGAAACTGGACCACCCGCTTTCCAATATAATTCGCACATTTTAACAAAGCCATTTTCTAACCCTTTACTTAATATGCAATACCCATTTGCATTCAAAGCAGATGTAGGTATATTCTTTCATTGCACCGCTTTCCTACATAACGATTATTAAAGGAGTGTGGTATATGAAAAGCTGAAACTTAATTAAAGCTGTATGCATACATACATCCTACTGCATTACCTACATACTTATGTATACTTAAATGTGATTGGATGAAACAAATAACTTTCAGTGTGGGCTGTTAAATGAAAAGTAGCGAATGCATCGCAAAAATGTGCGTCACTGATTATCAACGTAATGAATGATTTGACCAACTGAAAGCGACGCAGATATTTGCGATGCGATGCACAATCGCAGTTTTGTGTGAATAATGTGAAGTTATGAAAAGTCAACATTTTAGGAAACTCAACTTTTTGACATTTTAGGAAGTCGACCGAATGGTCCTAAAGGGTTTTTAGTACCCGGCAGCACTGCACCTATAAACTTTTTAATTAGAGAAGGTCTAGCTTTACGAGCGATTTTTCTAGTGGTGAATCCCTCGATGCGGCACTAGGGGAATCTTCTGCCAGTGTCGAGTAATTGCATTAATTAATAACACGGAATCGGGGCGCAACGTGTCTGTGAACCGTTTCTTTCATCTGCGAAATGGATTAAATTTGCATACTACTGGAGCCACCCCAGGCACAGCCCCAGGTTTTGAGAGGATATTTAATGGGGTAAGATTAGTCTTAATAAAGAGAGTAGTGACGCAAATGCACTAGGTTTTCTGTTTTCTGGGTGGAATGGAGCAGGGCCAATGGGGAATTTTAATTGATTTAGTGCAGGTAGTAACCGGCCGTGTGGCGTCTCGGTATCAGGTCGAGGCAGCAGCGGCGCCTCGCAGTGGGAGCCCGGCGATCCAGACACGAATTTATTGAGCCAACCGTGAAGTAGGCACGGTAAACAAGTATTTATTTTAGTAGCAGTATTGTACCTGGTGAAATGAACAAATAAACCTCTTGTTCCACCCACTTTTAAAACGATAAGGTCCTAGGTGACTTGATCACTATTTATACTGCTGTTATTGAACTTTATCAAGTAAGATTAGGATTACTTTACAGAAAAACGCGTTGCTTACTGTGAAAAATGGCAATGTAGTCGAGTATACAGCTAAAGGCCTGTTCGTTTACATAGTAATTACCAAGTTTTGCGATGCGGTCGCCCTTCAACTTTTATTTACGCAAAATACGTACGTATGCCCTTAAAAAACTCGTACATATTTTTATGAAAAGGACAACACATTAACATGATAAACAGAAACCAGCGTAAACAAGAATCCGCGTACCTAATGGAAAAAGTTCGAGCGAGGTAACCATTAAGCAACTCGCTTATTTTAACCATTAGTTTTAACTATAAAATCCGTTTTAACTTTAAACCCCTGAGAAAGACACAATACAATACACAGTAATATAACAACGAAGGGCCATGTTTTATATCACGTTCTGTAATTAACTATGCCGTGTAGTGTAATAAAAGTTGATAGCAACAGTCGTGATTTCCTTTTATAGTCAAAGAGGCGGAAAATCAAGAGATATTCAAAGTTAAGCTGAACGACGACTTCGTCTAGTTGATACTCGGAATCACTGATTACGATTCCTTACACGAAATTAATAAATGGCCGAGCTATAGGTATTTATGAATCTGATCAGGAATTGAAAAGTAAGGCCTCCTATTTGTACTACTGTTTGTATTATTTCCATTTTTCTTATCTTATCTAATGATTTCTTCATGGGCTAGGGCTAGACAGACAGTCTATCCAATGGACATAAGTAAGTATATAGGTATATGAAATGTAACACTTACCTCTGAGTATTTGATAGAGGAAGACTTTGATGTGGTCTGCGGAGAGATGCTGTGGTGACACGATGATCTTGTGCAGGTCGCTCTGCAGTAGTTCCGTGATCACATATCTGTTTGCACATTGTTAAGGAAATCGATTCAACTAACAGCCAACACAAACATAAATTTCACGCTTATGTAGCGCTTCTGTCGGTACACAGGATATCAAAATAGAAATACGGTCACCATTAAATTTGTTGACACTAGTTACTATGGATATCGGCTTTAACCCTCGTAGTGTTATGGTCGCAAACATAACAAGGTTTGCGTTTAGTCTAATCGAGTATCACGATCACGTCATATGAAATCAAACAGCGGTGTTTATAAATTTCATAATAGTAGAGACACAGCGCGTGACGAAAGCGAGGCTGTAATTTGGTCGGGCCACGGTCCGTGACAAACTTATAGATGGTTATGGTGTGATTGGACGCCCACGCGCGGGGTGGCCTCAGCCCTCAGCCTCTCGTCTGCCACCCTCGAGGACCGGAGAGCAGAACCCAGACCGCTATCTCGTTTATCTGAAGCACGCGCACCACGCCGCCCCCTCGCGCCCATTATCAAAATTACAGGGCTCGAATAGTCAAATATTTTAACAATAGTTGCGAACTTCGCTTTGTACTTATGCCTCCCAATGGACCGTTTGATGTTCAGCCTTGAGAAACATACGAGTTTGAAAAATAAAATGTTTTTACGCAAAAGCTATAAACTGTTATATTCATCACGTTGTTATGGTGGAATAAAATAGTTTATTATTTCGTTATTTCAGCGGAAATATAATGGTGATACCAGACGGAGGCTTGACGGCCACACAAGTGAAATTAGCGCTTATTGATGGCACGTTATAGGACGTCGGTCGGGTAAGTAATGTGTGGCGCGCTCGGGCAGGAACCGCACATTACGACCCACGAGGCACGTAGCCCGCAATAACGCCCGGTGTACAACAGATTATACCGGAGAACACTTACAACTATCATCAGCAGCATAAAGAACGGAAAAAAATCACCAAACATTTTTATTTCTTTAGGTGCCGAATGGAATTCTTTAATTTTATTTTCGTTCTTTCCTTCACCAAGTGACATGATAATGTAATAATAACCTAAGCTTTACAAGGCTCCATCTAGAAAAATATAGTGTGCAGTTGTAGCCCCAACGGTGATTAAAATAAAAACTAAGATCTCTCGACTGTTAGACTATGCTTTCACAAAATATACTTAAAATAGTACACACGTCATCAGAGGCCTTACTAATCTGGTCGGGAGCTGACCTCAGACCTTCGGATGTGAAGTGCGTTAATCGCGCGTCAAGATGTCACTTCGTTAACTGCATATTGTGCCGGACAGACTGTTTATTTACGTCATCCATAATGCTATTTGCTTTTCATCCGATTAGCAGTATCGGGAAAGGATTACGGATTTCAGGAAAAATACCCTTGAAATAACCAGTGATATAAACAGTGATCCCCTATAATAATATCCCGATACCTTCGCAGCGGATGCATCTAAAAGATCCTCAGTAATGGAAATCGTGAAAGAAGGATCCGGAGTAAAAAGAAGCAACAATATTGCAATGCGGGCTCTGGTCACGTAGTGTGCGGTCGCTTGCTTAATTCTATCCCTATTCGACCCGAGTCGAGAGCTCGTCTCGTTGTGTCTTAGTACTAAGGTTTAGTGCTGAAGTTTTAACTGACTACTTATTCTTTTAACCGGACTATGGTGGCTGGAGATTGCTCCCGCAGCTGAAATATTTTTTTCTACAAACCGATTTGAAAGCTTCGTGATAAGTCAGTTAGGTACCCTTAAATATTGAAGTCTGGTAGATATTAGGCTAACCAAAAACACTTTAATACCTACGAGTGAATAAGAAATACACTCAGTATACTATTTCCCAGTAAGCTGCTATACTACGTTTCACTGTGTCGGCTTACACGCGCAAGGCCAGACTATAAAACGTAATAACGTTTCATAAAGAGCCTCATTTACGCCATTCTCAGCTTTACAAGAATGGTACAGCAAGTTTAATGCGCGTTCTAAGCACACACCTTGACGTGAAATGAGCAATGATACTAATGTTATTGCATAGATTATCTTCTGAACACACGCCTAAAGATTTAGTGATTAGTGATCATTAGGCAAGATAGAAATACTTACATAATAAATTCTTTAAGAAAATAATTAAAATATTAGAATCAAAATTCATAATGTAGAAACTCGAAACAGAGAGCTCATTTCTCAAATAATTTTCCACGAAAAAATGCAACACTGCATTAACGAAACTTATTTCACTTAACTACGAGGCAGTTTTAGTTATCATTGCGGAGTGTTTTATAAAGTGGTCCAACCAAATAATACTAATGTACATATATTATTCCTAGTATACGTGTTACACGTGTTTGAAAAAGCGTGGAATCTTGTCCTCGTGCAAGCCCAGCCTCTTTACGACTTGGTACTTTGACCGAATGGAATAGTAAAAATTTGGCAAGGATCGATGGGCGCCTCCGAGTCGCCAGTTACACGCGTCGCGATTGACCTTAATTTCAGTTTACCATAATGCAAATTTTGCAAAAGATAACAGATAATAGCGTCTCTGTCCTTCTCAGGTTTTTGGTTGCTAATATAATATTTTATTAAAAGAAGTGCAATGAATCAAGGAATATAATACTTCTAGGGCACTTAAGCTTACAGTGTAACCGGAAGTTTGTGACAGTACTTTAGTTTGCTACAGTCGTAAGCAAGTGTAGTCGGTGTGCTTCTACAGTTCCAAACAACTTTAAGGACTATTGAGCCTTGTACAGTTGCAGCTTTATACACGAAAACTTCACAGAAGATGTACTTTATTCGTGAAAATACAGTATGGCTAGACTAGGGCGCTGAGATTTTTACTTATCTTTACCAATTTTTTAATTTGCGTTTGTGTCATAGATTCAGACGCAATGCAGCAATGAACAACAAGCTACTGAAAGCGAGTTTAGGTAGAGTTTATGATCGTAGCAGAGTGTCATGCAGAATCTGGTGATTCCGAGTGTGCCCGACGTGCCCTTGTGCACCGGTGCGAAAGGGGGCTGCGATGTGGTAATTATTTACAGAGGGGCTGAGATTCCGCCTCGCTAGGGCTAGGCCCCCGCGCTCACTGTTCGCATGTTATAAACGAAATTTTGATTTGATACAGCAAAGTATTGCGTTTAGGCATCGATATGGTTATTTTAAAATATAATACAGATAATATTTTTGAAAGTAGCCTCAATGTTAAATATTGAGTCTAAATACAATCTCATTAAACATTTTTAGTACGCTGAGCTCGCAGGAATGGCTATTCTAAAACCCTATAACCCTTTTAAGGAACGAACCACAGAGACAGTCATAAATATCGAACTAAACTACTCAATAAAAACTACGCCCAAATACTCGGTAAACATAAACGTAGAACACCATCGCACAGACACTTGTGTTTACAATAGTAGAACAGTTCGCCCGGATGTTATGCAGCTGTGCATCCAACGACCCAACTCACTGAGCCTTACAAAAAACCCATAACGCCCCCATAAACCACGCTACGATGAACCCTGAATGTTCCGAGCTGTAGTCATTCCAAGTTTAAAATGGAGGTTTTAAAAAAAGCTAGCATACAGTGCGACGAGAGCATTTCTCATTTGAAAACCTGCCTGATTTCTAGGCCCCAAAACCGCAGATAAATTTCAGTGAAATGTCGAAAATTTATTTCGAACTCTGCGCCGGGGGATGAATAAATTTTATTAAATGAAAAGTTTACAGGTACTCTAAGTATACAGCAAAAAAGGTACTGCCCAAGTAGCATTCGGGGTTCTATATAAGATGTTTAGTCGTTCACATGTACTCCACAAGCTGTGTAAGTCAGCTGTATAAGAGCTGTATAGCTTGCTATAATGCTCTTATAAAACCAGTTTGGGCACAAATTAGACAGCCTTAAGTTCACTATGGCTGTACATTAGCAGTATAGTAGCATTATAATGGCAGTTTAAGTAGTAACATTGGACTTAAGGCTGACTTACGGCACTATATGGGACGCAGTGTGAGCTATACAACGTACATGAGTGTAATAAAGAGTAACAAGTGGCTAAATACACAGCCTTCACAGTTATAAAATCCGACAAAAGTACTCCAGTGCTACTTAAAATTCACGTGTGTCCTAAATTATTTCTTTATTTTATTAATTATTCCTCATTAGTTTGGTTTTGTGTCTGCCATCAGAAACATAACTCCGGCGGATATCAATTGGATAAAAATTTATGATAGCACGCGTTAACTTACATGTTTTAAATACTTTAATCATGATAATGCCATGGGAATGCAACTTTATCGTGAAATATATACATATTTACAGCTAAAATATTCACGCGCCTCTGTAAAAACGCGATATTCATTTAAAAATATTTAAAACTGGCTGAGAGGAAATCTACAATTTTCAGTTTTTGATATTATATTGGCATTATAATTATAATACGGTAATTAATTATAACATGAAACGAAAACTCAATCGCTCTATCTGCGTATTTTGTGATAAATCTGCATGATAATTTTGGAGATTTATTTGGTAAATATTTTAGGTTAGTAGAACAAAATGGTGGAAATGAAATACGAATATGGGAACTGTTATAACTCCAATTTAATGCGGTGAGCGTTATATAGGTTCACATGTGTTCTGTTAGAATGCTGTTATCTATTATGAAGGCCCATATTTACACCACTACAGAGCCAATGTCTATAAATTTATTCTAATGTGAACTTACATACAGCTTTAAGATGTAATTCAGGTCAATTGTGTATCATCGTTCACCTTTCAAAATATCTGAAATTTTAGAGATCCGCAATAATAATTATTGCCGTTAAATCACCTAGCCAGGGTAATAAGTCAAGTACTACCTAAAATACAAATTTTGTAACAAACTAAATAAATAATAATAAACACACAACTGTGGGATAAGTGTAATAGAATATCACATTCACATTCATGTTCAGCTTACAGCAAATAAGAGTAGTACTTGTGGACAAATAAACTGCTATTGATGTTAATGGACAACACATATAGTCCTTTTAACAGCCTATAGTACACATGCGAACCATTTAAACACTTCTGTACAGATTGTAAAAAAAGGTTATTTTAATGATCACAAACAAGTCCTACTACAGCTACTAGCTGTATAACAGTCTAAAACAAATAAACATAACAGCCTTTGGCTTTATAAATGACCACGTGTGTTCTATTAAAATGCTAGCTCTATAACATCGTACAAGTAGGCCGTTAAACAGCCGTTGCCGTATCTCTACCTTCCTATAATGCTCTTAGTCAGACGGCTGACTAAAGGATAGTTGTTAGAGTATTATAGCACCAACAATCGTATAAAAGTATAACTCTATACTCCTATAAGTCCCTTAGACAGGTATAGGTGTTATTAATCGCAATAATGCAGCTTATACATCACGAGTGAACTGTAATAATGCTTTAAGTACACCTGTGCACTAAATGTGTACTCTTAAATGGAGTAAAATGCTACTTGGGTGAATTAAAGGTTAATTATTTCGATAAATATTGAATGTTTTAAAAACAATCAATGTAATTTATCGACGAACCGTTCAAGAACACAATAAGTCAGAGGAAAATACTGAGCGAGTTGACTGACATTCTAGAAAACTATTTTTTTGTCGAAATATCTCGATTTTACCCTGAATACACGAGTCACGTTCCTCGCAAGATGTTAAAACCAATAATACACGTTTAAACACAGAATATAATAAGTTATTGTATAGTGGTCAACACGTGAAACGACTGAAACACGAAACGGTTTTCAACTACCAAAGAACAAAGAAAATGAAAAATCGATAATAATATTAAGAATTTAGGAGTACCATTTCTGAGAAATCTTCACTTCGTGAACTAGTCGAGAGTCTGCAGACTTAATTCTTAGAACATTACCATTGAATTGACCAATACCGATAAAGTGTGAATAGCATAATCTCGATAGCAACTTCACAATCTTAATAGCTAGAACAAAGAAGACAAATCGATAATATTCAGAGCAATAAACCCATTTGTCCGGCTGAACGTTATCGTCTCTCGATTGTCCTTTCGCTAAAAAATTATGGACGTTAGGTTATTGGCCGAAGGATAAGGCATTTCATTCCAATACCTAATGCTCTCTAAATAATGATCGGGAATCCTGTGTGATTAAGGGCTAAAATAATATCTCCCCATCCACACTGATGGTGTAATAAATTCAATTAAGGAATAGGCATAACCAGGAAAAGGACAGTAAAATTCCCTTGGAATACAAAATATTACACTCGCCAATCCGCTTACGAAGCGGGGCGAGTATGGCAATGCTCCTAGGACTTCCTGCAGCTGAAATGATTGATAAAGTAATATTAGATATTGAACCGGTTTCTAATACAATCGATCAGTAAATCAATCAAATTCAGGGCGTGGACATCCTTTAATGCCTACTCGTCTGACAGATTAGTAAGCTATACAAAACACCATTCGCATCCTTATCGGGCATCTGTACCCAGTCACGGTCGATGGTAATAAATCGTTGGTAACACGACCTGGCATCCTTAAGGTTATCGATATTCTCTAGGAAGCTTATCAGTTCCTCGATCGGATTATTGATACACTGCATAATACGTAACAAATGAAATACAATGAAGTCAAACATGGGAGAAATCGGAACCAAATTCAATATTTCAATTATATCACATTTATAATGTAAAACGTTTTACTTTTCTACTTATATGAAGTACATTCCCACAATTATTTTCGTATCGTGACTTATTCATACATAACAAAAAACAGACAAAAGATAAAATGGCTGATAATAGCTTTTCTTGAAAAGACAATGACAAAAATACAACTACACGTATGTCACGTATATATAGTCGTGTTTATGTAGTAACAGGCTTCTCGACCTTCTTCAACATTGGATGAAAAGTCAAGTTTGCTCAACAATGTACCTCGTGACCACATTTGGTTACGCAACATTATGTAGCGACCAACAATAATAATATGTATAATGTTTGTGATAAACTTGTGAACACTTAAGGCTTCCTCTATTCCACGAAACCGTTCAAATTAAAGCAAAGAAACTCACAACGAGTATTTTTTTCGTATTTTATCTACGACATCAATGGACAATGGCAGTGCCGTAGGGAATATTTTTGATAAGAGAAATTCCTACTGATCAAAAATGAACATTGAACAACAGAAACAAACAATACCTATTGATAAGTCTTTTAATGACACGACTTTTTGTGAAGAGATTTATCAGAAATATTTGTCAAAAGGTTGACGAAATTCCTGTAGAAAAATAATAGGGGAGCGGTGTCCTGGACAATGAGCAGAGCAATTCGTCAAATAGACCATCTTTAGTTCCTGGCGTCCCTTGTTCGTACATGACCATAACAAAATTAATATCCCTTCATATGCAAAGTGCGTATGAAACAGCATGGAACGCGTCGCGTCACCGACTCGCAATTTCTTGCATTCTACGTTTTGTTCTGCTTTCTGTGATGTTTTAAGCGAGTAGGTATAAAAAGCTGTGACGTTGATGGATCATCGACATCGTTCTATGTTGACACTAGTTTAGTTATGTGTTTGCATAGGAAATATACGTGAGATGTCTTCATACTACATATTTACAACAAATATGCGAATCGCTTTAAATACTAAGTAAACACCTATATTTCAAGTCACATAAGAAATATGTTGACAAGTTAGGGCGTCATAAAAAGATGATGGACCCGATCAGACACTTAAGACATAAAACGAGGCAATATACTACATAAAAAATTACACTGTAGAAGAACAGGGTCCAGTAATGGACTAGTAAGCTGCATGATAAGTATTTGCAGCAGATGGAAGCAAATGGCCATTTTCTAAGAACGCGGCACGTGGCACAAAGGACGACATTGACGGATCGACTGGACGGATCCAATACATCTAGGATGGAGGAGCTGGTACGAGAAAAACGCACCGGTGTATTTATAAACATTTGCATTGTTACGTCATTAGTGTAGCTCAGATTACATCGCGCTACCGCAAAAATCGACCGCATAAGATTTGATTGAATTTCAAATGGTGGATTGTGTAAACATGTTTGCATGGGAAGATTAGCTGTCCTACCCAAGGGCACAGTAGGAGTAAAGAACAGTACATCGTCTTTATACAAGAGCCCGAAAGCTTAATGCAGTCTCGCTTTCGTCCTACAAACGGGCTGTTTTGCGAACCGTTATTCAAGGCGAATAGCATATTATGGATCTGTGTAAGGCCGGTTTCGTACGTTTTACTGTTTTTCTCTTTTACTGTTCTCTAGGAGCGAAAGGTCAAGGCGTATCAGCCCGGGATGATACTGGCGATACGCGCGTGTGTCTGGATGACGTTGATCGATGGCGGGGCCAAGAAAGATGGCGACAGATGAGGCTCGCGGTGGAAAACGTTGGGGAGGATGAATACGCAGGGCTTTTAATGAAATCAATTCTCGACGGATGTTTTAATTAGAACGGGAGTAGAAGTTTTAATAGAAATTTAACCATGATTGATACGAATAAGGTTGTGTTTCACTACCTTATCAGTTTTCACATTCGAACAATGTCGACGGGAACGGAAATCCATGACAAATTCAACGCATTATTTATTGCAACGAATAATACTATTGAATATTAAAATGTCCCTCCGAAATGAATACATAAAACAATTAATTGCGCTGTAGCCCGATTTTATGGGAGTATAAAACGAAACGTTGATTAAGTTTGGAGTAAACAAGAAGACATTAAAGAAGCTTAGGGGAAGGTCTGCGAAACAGAAATTAGCTACGCTACTGCCCCTGGCGAGAACCGCAAAGTAACAATAGCATAGTGGTTAGAATTCGCTAAATCTGTTTACAGCGAATTGTCAGCAAGGGTGACGAAAGCGCCTCTTTTATTCAGATGAATGACAAGCTTTTCGACGACAAGATTTCATTGAAAGTACCTAAAACGTTTCAATTGTATAAGCTTTTTAAAGACAGCCCAAGGATAACCAAGTCAGTATTGTTGGATGCGTGGAGTAGAGCATAAACATACAAATCATGTTATGAGATTTTTGCGGTTGTCTATATCTATATCTATCGGCTGTCTATCTATGATCTAGTGAAGATTAAAATAATTATTTTGGGCAGGGTTTTAGGCAACAGGTACAACGATTATTGTTTTTAACTCGTTTTCGATAATTTGGAGCGGGTAACCAAGCAGTTCAAATTATTGAAGTAAATAAGTTTATTCCGTGTGAAAACATAGATAATTATTTAAACAAACATACAGATAGATAAAAATATCAATTTAAGGTTCAGGTAAGTTTAAAATACATAATCAAATAAGCCTCCACTCTAAATAATATGAATATGATTTTAAGACAGCCACTGTTATATTAAAATATGTACTTATATTATATTATTGTATACATTTGTGGAATTCAACCCGGTTCAACTTGTCAAGGGACGGGAAGTCGCAAAGGGTCGGTTGGGCTGTAAGACGAACTAAGCGATACAATCATACGAGATTTATATGGGACTTTATTAGCAATGGACCCTGCATCTTATTTGGGAACGTTAGCTGGCTTATTGCTCAATGAGGTTAAAATACGCAATAGAAAATATATGGGATTTAGTAAAGCTCTATTGATAGGAACAGAGCTTATTAAAGCAGAATAGAAATTTTTGGGTTTTTAGAAGTTTCATCCGCAGGTTTCCTCACAATGTTTTCCTTCACCCTAAAAGCGCAGAATAAACATGAAATTCGGAAACCGAAAAGCACATTCGTACGTGGGGGGATTCGAACCACGACCTCCTGCACAGGAGGCAGCGACCTTATCCACTACACTACCTACACCAAAGGGCTTGTTATATCCTAATAAACTGTCAAAATTCAGTTGAAACGTGATATTAGACTAAATTAAGCTTTCTGTCTTTCAGTATTGAACCAAATGCGATACTTAAGTAATAAAGTAAGTGATTATTCAAGCTAAGCAAATAAAAGCACATTGAATCAAAATTGCTATTAAAGCAGAGGAAGCGGCGACGCCGGTCGCACAAGACAGAGAATTTCCGATGGCGGCAACTCGCCCCTAAGTGCTGAAAATCTGCGGGATGCTAAAAATGCTAATCTACACAAAGGAAAAACACCCCAACTACCACCACTGTGAAGACAATTTTCATTTATAGTAGACACGATAGAACTGCATAATGTAACGAGAAAACTTATTTCGGAGTTCAACTCATTTGCTCCTTGGGTATTTGGGTGAAACTTTCGTGAATAGCGAAACCAAATTGCCTGATGCCAAGGACGAATAGAAATTTTGGTGTAGAGGCTTCGAATGGAATGACAGTTTCGGAGTAAACAATGTTCGTGAGTAAACAAACCGCAACTGAAAGCCGTCTCGTGATTGTCTTTTATAAAAGCCTTACAAGAACGTAAACAATAAAGTACCTACTGTAATGCTATGTAGTTACAGTTTAGTAAATATCGGCCTTAGAAAGATAATGCTTTCATGCTTTTTAGCTGCTATTTTCCTGAAAAAGCCAGCAATGAGAGTAGAGTGAGCTTTTTCAGTGTAAACCTTGTCGCATGTGATAGGTAGGTAGGTATTTGTATTTTTTTACGGTCACTACAAAGAAAAAAGTACCTATCAGTCTTCAACTGAGAACTGTCCAAATCTTCCACCATATGTAAATAGAGTCGTGTCTGCGTCGACGTAATGACGACGATCATGTCGCATTCAATCTCCACCTGCCTCAGTGCGCTAACAAACGGCGGGTTATTTTTCCCGAGCGCTTCCCAGTTCGCACTCCTGAAGTTAGATTTGAAATGTTGCCGGAATATTTCACCACCGGCTCCGGGACTAGCTGCTAACATAGACTGGTGAAGGAAGGAAGGGACTGGCTATTGCCGTACTGAAAATTGTGTAACTCTGTGGAAAACAAACAGACTACCAGGCCAAAATTTCTCCCACGACCTAGTGCCTTCCCATAAGAATGTGGTATGTATCAGGTATAGAATGCTAGCATATTCTAATTATTGAATTTCGTATAAATCCATCAAGTCTTTTTGTTTAATTTTGTTGTTATTTTGTTTAGTTTCGTCATCTGTGCAACCCCCTTTCAGTTTGCGGCACTTTCTTTGAAATAACTGTTTGTCAACTATTAATGTTTTATAGTCTATGCTGCTAGACTTCGTTACTGCACGGCTGCGGTGGGCACAGTCGACTTTGCAGCTGAAAACTCGCATTTCGTGAACACGCCCAATTTGTTGATTGAAATCCGGTTGTTGAAAGTGATGCGGTTACCGGGACGAGAGACAGTCATTCGCTGTTCATAATGAAGTCAAGTTTAGTATTTATCAGGGCAGTAGTATGTAGAATGCAATCATGTGGTGCCACTTTACGAGCTGGAATTTCTTGATTACATCTACTCGAATATCCCTTACAGAGCCTAGTAAATGGTGATTTCTGGGCACGGTTCCATTCTAGCGGTTGCGATCACTTCTTGCCATGGGGTTCTTCTGAGCCATTTCTGGAGTTACATCTTAATTAACACAAAATTCGCTTCCAGGTTCCTTCAAACTCTATTGAAAATACCTGCTGACAAAAAATGTGACTGACGTAAGCTGCAATACGGTTCTAGCTTCAAGTAAAGGTGGGCATGTTTCCAAGTCGCCATCGAGCCTAGCGCTACGCCAGCGTCTTGCGGCCGACAAGCCACTCCGGGCACCTTGTGCCAAGTAACGCTTCACAGCCACTTCTGGTCTGGAGTTACGTCATAATTTCACAACTAATAGACAGAAATGTTGTGCTCATAGTGATATGACTTCTAGATTGTAAGCTGTAAAAACTCGCGGAAACTGTATTTGTTTGAGTTTGAGCAAGATTTGTCCAGATCTTTTAATTTCAGTCGGAATTGGCAGCAAGTGTTCCCAACGATTTGTGATGTGTATCTGCTAAACAACGTGTTACAAATTGCGCGCCCCAACACAACGGTTTCGATCCATGTCGTATTAACCTTTAGCATCAATATAGGGGATAATCACAGCTCGTTTATCTGGAACAGTTTCTAAGAAGAAAATGACGAGGGCTCAATAAATCTTCCTGACAAAACCCGGGACTCGGCGAGTGTTTGAACTTCATAATCGATAAGTGATAGAACACTTTCGGAAGTTTTCCGTGCGTTGGGTGTAATCATCTGGTGGGTAGACAAAGGATTGGGGCAATAAGATGAAGTCGTTACGCGTGTGGAAACGCGACCGCCCTTCCATCATCCCTTGAGAATAGACACTTTACGGCTACAGGCTACAACGGTTTAATCATCTTCCTAGCCTTTTTCCCGTATTTCACGGGGTCGGCTATCTAATCTAGGGGATTGAACGAGGGCACTGGTTTTTACACAGAGCGACTGCCATCTGACCTCCGCAACCCAGAAGGGAAACCAGACCCAATCCTAGACTAGGTTAATTTCTTCGTACGTGTGTTCAGGTTTCCTCACGATGTTTTCCTTCACCGTAAAAACGCCGAATAAACGTACATATGAAATTCGAAAACCGAAAAACACACTGGTACGTGGTGGAATTCGAACCACGACCTCCTGCACAGAAGGCCGCGGCCCTATCCACTACACCATCCGGGCCATCAGGCTACAACGGTTTAATGTATCTTTATAATTACACCGAAATAGTAGCAGCCAAACCGCCTAAATTAATAACAGAACCTCGCCTCGTTTCCATTTTCATCAAAGGAAACTCGGATATCAAAAAGCGAAGTAAATTGAATGGACAACTTTTTCTTGAGAGTAACTTCAAAGTGTGACGCAATCGTAGAGCAAAAAGGTATCGTCTTCAAAATCCGGGTTTAAGAGAAGTTTTGAGAGAGAATAGATAATTAAGATATAGATCTAAATATAATAAAAATGGACAATAATAAATGGAAAGGTAGTACAGTAGATATTTAAGCCGGGCTTGTACGGCAGGGGCGACCCTTCAGCTCGGCCGGGCTCGCCCCGGGAACGGCGCAGACCGGGAGCGTTGGAAATTACTAGAATATATTAATAGACTCCCTTAGGCAAAGTGGCGCATACAAAAGTCAAAAAAATCCATTCAAGTGTAGTTGTTACGATTTATTTTTAGCACCAGGTATAAATTAATATTGTTCATTGAAGTAACAGAGAGCAAAAGAACTAGAAATCGCGGTTTTACGCAAATCTATCAGTAACAACATGCGAACGAATTTATGAGATTCTATTAAGTATCTTCATTTACCGAATTTTTGATACATTGTGTTTTCATTATTAGTGAATAAGATTTTTTTGTCTGATGGGGGGTGCGGCGTCAGTGTGCATCGGGGATCCCCTTAACGGGAGGGTCCCCGGGCCCCAGCCTATCTCAACAACCTGCACAGTAAGCTACGGTCTAAGCTCTCTCTGAATCGCTAATTAGACACGTTATAACATTTTTGTCGACAAAATTAATAGGCAACTCGTTAATAAGGTAAATTGTTTAGCTTAGTTCTGGGATATTCAAAACCAGTCATAAATCAAGAAAAACTACTTTAAAAAAAAAAACCAACTCTTGAGTTAAGTACAATAAATTGAGTAGTCAATCATAAACTCAGGTATAAAGAACATTTTCTATACCGATCAATAAATAAAAGAATTACGCTTTTATGGCACGAGGCTGATCGGTCAGTGGTCGTGACGTGAAGCGTGGAAACATAAACCAGAATGCATAATAAAATCTCCTGTCATAACTCCAAGTTATATCACTCAAAGAACCAAATGAAGTCGTGGTATAACATAAAAGCGGTAATTCGCGACGAGACTTTTCTGCCTTAAACGTCAGCCCAGCAAATAAAGCCAAGGTTTTAAGGGCGTTCTTACTGTGATACTAGTGCCACTTAGGCAATACGCATTTTATTAAAATTTTGATCTTCCAAAGTGCTAAGAATTTGTTCCAATCAATGCTTAGGTAGATTACTATAATAGTTTCAACAGTAAACAGTATCTTGCATTTACCATGCAAATTCAAGTTATAATCGGAAGTTTTTGGCGATTATATTTTACAAAAAAATATTTTTCAAAGCGGCGCTAGTATCGCAGTATAAACTCTTACGTTGTGCAGACCTTAGCGCAATATTGTGTGTGAGTAACGTCGGCAACGTCATTTTTAGCATGCCTTTGTTGGTGGTCCGCATTGTTGCGTGTGTTTGTTTGCAAGGCTTGCTGCGATGACGTCACCGAAATTTACGAACGTGAATTTTGTATGCACCTTGAAACAAGAAAAAAAACTAAGTTAAAATGATAACAGGCACATTCATATAAAACATCTTGAAAATAATTCAACTGATATTGTAAGTGCGAAAGTTGAAGGCTTGGATGTTTGTTACTCAGTCCTTCTTCAACCACTAAACGAATCGGTAGGTAGTATCTATAAACTTTGGCAAACATACAGTTTAGGTCCTGGAATATGCCATAGACTACCTTACATCGCGGGAAAAAACGGGAAAATATCTCCTCGGAAAATCGCGTCGAGCCGTGGGTGAAACTGCGGGCGAAAAACTAATTCTTCAAAGAGTTGGAAAATATGAAACTAATTAGTTGAAACAACGAGTCGATGTGAAAACTTATTTAATGTTCTTGGAAAGTTACCTAGAAGGCAGACTTGAGCCAAGTCTGAGCTGCGAAACTTCCGAATAATTACAACTACCGGAAACCGAATACTGCTATCAGATTTTACACTCACTTATATGATAGTTTAATAGTCAAATCAAAGTTACGGGTAATGAAACGAGAAGCTTCCTATACTGCCTGATAAGATGATTCGTAATGTGTCATACCAAGCTATAAATAAACTAAATGTGTACGTACATACACGCGGACTATATCAGTCGCACGTTTACAAAATGCCTAAGGTCTCGCTCTAAAAAAAGTTTTCCATTAAAAAGTTGAAGCATTCGAGACGTGTATTCCTGACCCATAATATGAGCTTCTTTAGAAGATGGATACAAATAAAATGCTCAAGTTACGATGATGGGCAATAAACATAAAACGTGTGTATTTCATTCCCTGACGACGTGCACTCGTCTTGTACCTTCCGAGAACTCACTTTCCCTTTATAGGGGCACTTGTAGGAATACAAATACTTCTACAATTTTTATTTGATTAGATCGCTGGCCCTGGTAACGTTATCAAAGAATCAAGTTTCAGAGTAAGGCTTCTAATTCCTTACTGGCTTGGACTATGTTACTTTTGAGTAAGCTGTGTAGTTGGAAATGACACAAATTTAAATACAACGTTTTAGAACAGTGATTTTTAAGCGACCAGGTGGAACGGAAGCGATGCCGGGAAAACCGTTGGGCCTTATTAAAAATCTCCCCCTTCTAATGACATCGATTCCCCATTTGTGACGAGGAATCACATAATGGGGGCAAATTAAAAGCGTTCAGTTCACGAATCACCGTCTTTATTGCAGCAATTACACCCACCCCGTACGTTGAATATCAAAACGCCCGCTTAGGGGCTACTACCACTAAATACAGTTTGCGAACCATTCATACCATTACGCTAACATGTTTACTGCAGCAGTGCTTCGAGAGAAGCGCTTATTTAACTAGTAGATATGAAAAGCTTGACTTGAAGTACGTTTTACGCAACACATGTGCATAACGAAAACCTACTAAGTACGCAATTTCAGCACACAATCCTTCAATTCATATTTGGACCACTCATCATCATCATCATTAATTTAATGAAAGACTACCTACCTAAAATAATAATTGACAATGCGCGAATTGATGATCTGTACGATGGGTCTATTCGGCAGGCTTGGCGGCGGGCGGCAGTTAGGTATTTCTTCGACTTTATCATTCACCTCTATATTTTATTAATTTGTTATGTATACGATATCGATCAAAACAAAATGTCCCCAGCAGTGTAGACCGATCCGTTATACGGCATTAGCTAAATCGATGGAATTAAAACCAGACGTAGGGGCTCAATCGTTTTAATGTCCGTAGGGGTTGGTAATGCAATAAGCGACTGCCCGCGAATTATCCGTTCTGTATTCCCATCATAGCATAGGCGATGCTAAATTACAATACAAAGTGGTATTACCCGTGTACAGAGAAGGATAGGTTCGAAAATCCGGCTGGATGTTTGGAAAGTGACCGAAATGCATAATGAATCAGCAAAGGCGTCTATAAATCTGTCAGAAAACTTATGGATTATTGGTTCAAGTCCGTAGTTAAAGTCAATAATAAACACTTTAACGTGTTCACTCTTCTTTGTAGTCAATCCACGAACTTGACACACGAGACGAGAGTGAAAAACTCAGTTGACGAAAAACTTATTTATACACCAGTCTTATCCGGATTATTTACACAAAAGATGAAGAATACATAACGTTGTCAAGCACTATCATTGAGTCATGTTTATGGGGATAACTGTACTACAAATCCTACTAAGAATCAGAATTTATTACACGGAGGATGCAATCCAGAGCTTTGCCAACTTCCTACATTATTTTGATGTAGTATTTGTATGTTTTACACGAGCACGGAGAACTATTCAATCTTTACTAAACAATATAATATGTTAGGCACAAATTATCACAGTATCCAATATTGGATACCCTCAATAATCGAAGCTAATATTCTAGCCTAGTTAGATCCCTATTTATAGCGCCCAAAGGGATGAAGGTCTCAATCCCAGCTTTCAATTTGTATTAGTTCATGTGATGTACCTAGTTTTTAGAGACGTAGTAGGCTTTCAATTCAATCTGGGTATCGTAGGTTCGATTCTAATCAACAGATAATCTGTCAGAAAGTAACCTATATTTCATTGTCTAAAACTTATTTTCCAAAAATTGTCGCAATTGGTTGCGACTTGACGAAGGGTTTAATGTAGAGCGTCACGCCTTTTGACATAAGTAGAGCTTCTAAAAATTACCCCAAATAAACTAACGGTGTGTAGGTACTTGGTACGCGACAAAAAAGAAAGTGGAAATGAGAAATTTTATTACTACACATATCTTCAATTCCGAACAAAGAAAGGGCAGTGCGCTGTGATATATAAACGTTACGTGTTCCTGACAGCACATGCGTCAATGCCTCATCATATTGCCATTGTCTGAGCAGCTACTGCGAATTTGCGACTTCAAAGTGACTTCCTGAAGAAAGGTAATCAATCACACATACCGTAACGCTTGTTTGATGAGAACATATCTCATTTGGGAATGTCTTCTGAATGATGTTTCAACCAGGTAATTCAGTGCAGGTGTTTTGGTCTTTGGTTTATTTTCGCAATAATGACATGACCTCGAAAATAAGATAATGGTCAAAAACGCCCAAGACAGAACTAATAGGACACCTAATAAGAAATAGGTTAGGTCTTAGGGTTGGGTACGTGGAGACAAAGGACGAGTAAAATGTACCTACGCGTCTCTGCCCAGTCTTATTTTATTATGTACTTATGTTAACGTTATTATTTTATCTTTCTCATTACAGTAATCCTCAAAATACAAGTATTTATTTAAAATCTTTTAATCCGGTTCGGTCCATGACGTTTAATTCCTCGACAGTTTAGTCACATTAATTTTGATGATTTAATCGTCTTCGAAATTTAAAATGCGCATCGCGTGACACGACACGACCCATTGACTTTCAATCAATTTTCTATCGCCTACGACACTTAAAGGAGCCAGTGCCAGGCCGGACGCAATGCTTCATCAAGGCCAATTCTAGGGCTCATTTAATAACCTTCGGCGCTTGGTTAAGTGGGTCGCCGTTACGAAGCAGTTGATAAGCAACGCGGGCGTGGAAATTAGGATTTCTAGTTTATCGCTGGCAAAGCAATTTCAGAATTGCAGTCGTTTTAACTAGCTGACCGATTTAGACAAGCAAAACAGTGAGATATCACAGAGAGCCTGCTGATTGACTGTTTGTGGAAACCGTTGTGACTCTTGTTTGTAAACGATAAGAGGAACAAATAAGAGCTAGCGATAGGAAATGATATTTAGCACGTCAGAAGACTATCTGCGCGCGAGAGTTCGGTGTGCGCGTGACGCGGTTTGCGAGGTTAAATCGGGCCAACCGGCCCACGCCACCGCTAATTAGGAAGCGCAAGCGCAAGGGCGCTGCACCGCGAACGCGAACGCGCACACGATGCGCCTGCGCCCGCGTCGCGCTCCAGCCACCCGAACAAAGACACAAAAGCAACGGCCAGTGGAACAAAAGAAACAACTAATGGAACAAAAGAAATGGCCAGGGAACAAAAACAATGACAACCCGGTAGAAATATGAGCCCTGTGGCGCGCTCTCCGACACAAAGGGGTGTTGTGCGAAATTATGTTGGTTACAAAGGCAGTCCTGTCGGACAAAGCAACAAGCCGTCCAAGTTACATCGTTATCACTCCAGAAAAATAATCTGGGTAAGTGACGATTTGGATGCGGATAAAGTAGCATTTATTTCATTAGAACAAAGGTTTTCAACAATTACGCGATACCCAAAAGAAATAAAAAAGGACGGTGGCATGGACACAAAATCTAATTAGACTTCAGGAATTCCGGGAACGAGTAGAAATACCCCCGAACGAAAGCTGCAATGACGGCCAAAGGTGCTTGGTTCAAACCGCCGCCAGAGCTTCCCAAGTGCCAATTTCCTTTCCTTTGTTTTTCGACTCATGCATTATGTCCCGAAAAGACTGTATAATTTGAGAAATACTTCTAACTAAATCAGTAGAAGTTATTTGAGTGGCATATCGCTGTTCCAAACACTCTTGGTGGAACGAAATTTCAAAGGCTTGCTATAATATTGAGATGGTGGCAATTAATGTAGAACCTCCAACGTGAAACTTAATGTGATGTGACTCATACATAAAGTAAAGTGGATACGAAGAAAATCCTTATTATACTAAATCGTTGACGTTAAAGCAAAATACGTTGGCCGCGATTTATTTCCCTAAAACTGTTGTGTGCATCGTCACAAAGAGTACAAAGGAGATGCAACATTTTGTTTAGCGGAAGCACTTACTTCTATTTCAGTAATGCGCGCGTCGCCTGGGAAGATGCGAGCTGGAGGAATATATAAACAAGTCATCGAAATACTTATACTTTATTACCATGAAAGCATAACGAATATACGATCGTAAACCGTAACTACTATATTATGGATGATGTAGAGAAAGATCTTCCTTTTTGTATCGAATAGCAATTTATATCGCATATTTTAACTATATTTCTAGCTAAGAGATCTCTGGTCCCACTTTTTCAGGTCATCGCTCTGAAAACTACCTGGAATATAAGCAGTAACTACATTTCTTCTCAGATGTTCCGAATTTTTACCAAATCCCACCTCTTCCAAATCCTCGGGTGTAACTTTCGTCATTTATTTTGCAAGTTAATGTTACGCAACGCGAGGAAGAGAAATAAATTTATGTTTTAAACTTTTGTTCAAGATTTTTTAAACTTTTACAGAGACATATTATACTAAAAATTACAAATCCTGAATGTGCGATGGTACTGTCAATGAAATCATAATGAGCATTGATATAATGTACGATGTATCATTATAATCGTGTTATTTAAGATGTGAGAAGCCTTATTCTTCTCCAGCTCAAGATCGATATTCACACGCTTATGTCTTGAATGCGACTACGGTTAAATGAATTCGAGTTTGATTTCAATTTCTCCACGTAGCGGAGTGTTTTCCTTTGTCGGTCTCGATCCGGTCGGAGGAAGAAAGCCGGCGAGCTCGAGAGGACGAGTGCCATTCGAATTTCAATAAAACTTGAAGGGGAATAAATTGTCGGCCGAGGGGCAGCAGATATTGTGTTCCGCTGCCAGCTGACGCTACCCTGCACTTTTCCATAGTGGTAACCGAAAAACAATGATAGCATTGTTGGACAAATTACTCGTAATTTGGGGAATTATAGAAGCACCCTATTTGATATTTACAGAACTACTGGTTTTATACTGGCCAATTCATATCGCAAGTAATTATCGTTTAATTACATAAACAAGAATCTGATGCTATATAATCTGATACCAATTAACGCTATCGGGCACATCAATCACTCAACAACAGCAAAAATTATTTGATAGATTACAGGCGTCATCAATTAGCGTCAGTTTCTGAGTTGTGTTCTAAATAATACCGAGAATTAAGATGTTAACCTCAAATATAAATGTAATAGAATGATAGAATCAAAACCATAAAACAAATTACTTTCATAAAACTGTCACTAGTTATTATGTTAGAGGAGTAAGATAAATTGGGGCAATATTGAAAGACGAAGGGAGCTTCGAAACCAGAATAAAATTGGGACTCGAACAAAAATGGACGTCAGAAACTTGACGCGGCCTAACAAAGCCTACTCTATTCGACAGCGTGAAATTGATACTTGGCTGTCCCACTCCATCATTATCACGATAATTCCCGACGAGGACGAAACGCGTGAAATAACTTTTAAAATCAGCGAGCAATGCGCAGTATTCATTAAACCGACATCAATGTCCATACAAAACCTACATTTTACTGGTGATATTGTATGGACTGTGAGACAAGTTGTAAATAACGAACATTCATAAAGGGTGCGCCACAAAAAGGTAACCTAAGTAAACAAGAGGAATAAAGGACAATGTACGGCCCACCCAGAGCGACTTGACTCATCGCATACTAAGGCGGCAAATCACAAATCAAATTACGCATGTATAAATGCGAGATTATATTCAAACGCACTGGTCTAATTGTATAAACGGTAGAGCAATAAATCTTGCAGTAGAAACATTCAACTTTCAATTCGCCGCTATAAATCTGAGCTACTGCATGCAAGATTGAAACACAGATAAAGTATCTGAAGCGCTGACAGTTCAACTGGCGAAACTCAATACGGATGCTGAGAAAATAAAGCGAGATATCCAAAAGTAACGGTTCTTGCGATAAACTTATTCATATTGGCAACGGTAAACTTACCATGGCTATCCTGTGAAAAGTGACAAAGTTAGTGAAATATATGTAAAAGGATACATTTCCTGAAAGAAGTCAAGGCTGGGCGGCTGAAGGATGTCTAACGCCGATAGTACCTGGAAACAAAACATTATTGAAACTGAAGATAATTAATCACTTCAAGGCACGACATATTTCTAAGAAAAAATACAATTGTTCATTCAAGTCTAAAATCGTATTTCTTAGAAGGTAACAACCAACGCCTACCTAAATAAAAACTTCTTGAGTGATATTGCTGCCTTAAATAAAACAAGTAAAACTAGACTAGACAGTTTTTGAAAAAAAAAAAAAAAACTTTTTATTACATGCCCATGAAATTATATTTAATAAAATAAAATGAAAAAAGTGCCAGAGGCAAATTCATAACCACCTACACCAATCTGTCCTTAAGGGTCGTAAAAATATTAAGTCTAAAAATACCACAAAAAATACATTTAAAGAATGAACGAATTTGTCGCTCCGTTTCACAAAGTTCGGACGTTAATCATGGGATTGAAGTTTAATATTTCGTTTAAAGTATCTCTAAGATCACGCCTATATCCGTTGCCAGGCAGAGTGAAAACAGCATCTTTAAGGTACTACTCCAAGTTGGACTGCACGCAGCTGCAGTAGCAGGTTTACTACACGAAGAACTGTAAGGTGATCGCTGTCAGCGCTGATCGCGACAGATGCCATTCCAACGGAAAACAAAAGAAAATTGCATCTGTCACAGATAATCATTTTACAGTTTTTCGTGTGTTATGTACCTGTAACTTTGAACGGCTAAACCTAGTATGTTCAGGTAAAGTAGTGCCTGGTAGATATCCTATCCTCTTTTTTCGCTCCCAGGCCTGATAGCCAGGTATGAGAGCGAGCTGTTGCTGCTGACAGCCACGGTCGCAACGCAACGTCATTTGTTCAACAAAAGGTTTTCATCAGACAAAGCATTCCAATTTCACAAGTGAATAATGTCAATTTTGGATTTCACTTGCATGGAAATTAATAAATGGCAATTTTGAAAATATAATTCATATCACGAACCATATACTCAGATATAATTTATTTTGGAATGAATTAAAAATGTATTGCCGTAGGTTATTTTAATTTAGTGACAAAAACATGTAAAACGTGAACCACCGATCGATAGAGCACGCAATGGAATTGAATAAATTATGAGGACAAACAAAGGATAGCAATTATTTCGTGATCAAGCCCAAACCTCTATTATCATTTACAAACCACGGTAAGAATTTTAACAAGGATTTAATTGTTTCAAACAGAAAGAAAGCGTGAGTTAGTAAACTTTGTACCTACACGAGCTGGCTCGTAACAGCCAGATTCCTGGTTGAAAAATTATATCTGCTTCTTACCACAGTAGAGGTAATGAACAGTATATAAGTGAATGAATGATGATAATGTGTCCTATATATTGAAACTCGGTTCTTATTGGTTTAAAAAACAACCTTTTCTTAAGATGTAAGCAAAGCCAATCCGTAGGTAATCGTAAAACCAATTTCAATTCCGGTCGCTTGTAGTTATGAAGACGTATACTACCTCTTACTTCTTCTGTGTTTTGCCACCACAGCCAATTTTAAAGGCAAATACAAACAGAACAATATTAAATAACTTAAGCCTCGAAATCCAGTCACAATATTGGGCGTTTCAAAAATGCGGGCGAACAACAGATTCTTGCCGCGTTCAGGATTTCTTGAAAAGTTTTCTATTAACACAATTACTTTTGTTTAATGTTAGGCAAGGCTGCTAATACTTGACGAAAAACATTCAAAATAACAAGGTTTATTTCCAGTTCAATGAAAGGTAAAAAGTGAAAAATATAACAATTGGATTATTAAACTGAGCGCTGCCGTGAGGGAATTATTTAGCCCCGAAAGTGATGTTATTGTAACAACGTTTATTCGCGTAACGAGGTAATCAAATAAAAATAGAAATCTATCATACATTCAGATAACAAATATTTTTTGTGGAATGGTTGTATTAATGATAATGAATTTAGGGGTGATATGGGATCTACTTTAGTGCACTGGCTGATTCTGCTACTCTTCTACTAGTACTCCTTTCTTCACTTTTAGAATAAGAATAAGAATAAGAATATATTTATTTGCCAGAATACAGTATGCGAGATCTTAAATTATTACAAAGTTCCATGTATTCAGCCTGCGCGCAGGCATGCAAATTTGACTCTTTGTACAAATTAGATATTAATGTCATAGAAAAATTACATTGAAATTACATTGATATAGAATATTCATTAAATTCAGGTATATAATTTTATGTCAAATACAAGATGTCAATACAATAAATAATAATCTTAAAAATATAAATCCTAAATCCATACAAGTCAATTAACTATTCTTTAAAATTTAAAAATTCCTTTACACTGTAGAAACAATGTTCCAAGAGCCATTTCGTCAATTGAGATTTGAATGAATGTCCTGAGTGTGACTTTATATTAATTGGAAGTTTATTATATAATACTATGCTCATGTTAAAAATATTTCTTTTGTATATGTCTTTTTTTCGTCGTGGTTGATTTAACAGATTCATTATCCTAGTTCGTGTTTGCCTTTGAATTACCTCGCCACGTTTTGGCCAGTATTCAGGATGAGAAGATACAAAAACGCAAACATCTCTTATATACATACAAGGCAGAGGTAGAATATCAAGTTTCCCAAAGATAGGTTTACAGCTATCATCGAACCACGCATTTGCGATAGCACGGACACACTTTTTTTGAATCTTAAAGGCCCTTTCAATAACAAATAACAAAGGTACAATGTATATACAGGGAGTAAGAAAATAGCTGACCAAACTCTAAGGTGTGAACCTACCCATGAAACTGAACAATTTTCCCCAAAGAACTTCGGTTGAAATATGAAAAAAAATATTGGTTCTCCCATACTAAATGACTTGACCCGCTGACACCATTTGTTTGAGAGGGCCAATTTTTTTTCGTGTTTATTCACCCTGAAGTTTGGTCAGCTATTTTTTTTACTCCCTATAGTAGGTTGAACTCACGTTTTCGTGTTTGAAGAAGCACAGCATCTTGAGCTCGCGGAAGACGCGCTTGGAGGAGACCAGCGACTGGAAAACGTTGGGCAGCTTCTTGAGGGCCACGCGCCGCCCGTCGCGTGGATCCGTCACTGCCCTGTTGACAAGGAAACATTCACATTAGTTATTGTTAATTTTCTATTCTTACTTTTCTTCTGTAGTATGGGTTGTTGTTGTTGGGGAATGATGAACCCTTATGTCAACGTTTAAATTACCTAAAGGTAAAAGAATAAATCACGTACTAGAAATTAGTATTACCTATATCAATAAGCCTATATCCAACATTCATCTGTTGGTTAGCCAATAATTTAGATTAGATAAAGGTTTTAATTAGATTCAAAGTAATTTTTGTTTAAACATAATTGGTGATATTAATTATTTATACCTATTTTGATTATAATATAACTCATAAAGTAAATAGTACCAGTATGACCGACCATCGAAACGCTATAGCAAAGCATCAAATATACACACATAGTACATCATATAATCACGCCTTTATCCCTAAAGGGGTAGGCAGAGCGTAATATAACAGCTATCTATAGTGAATACACAACCTGATTGCACGTTTGATGTTGACGAAGTCATCCGCATTTATATCGCGTTGCTAAGAAATCCACATAGATACCAATTTGACCGTGGAATAAATATTTTATGTTGCAGTATACTGCAAGACGTAAATTCAGTTTACTGCATGACCTAAACTTTATGCCGGATAGTTCAGATAAATATTTTAGAGTGGATGGATAGTGTGATCAAGAACTACATCTAAAGATAGCACTAATAGTACTTAAGTACCTCGGAAAACATCAATTCAAATAAAGGCAATATGTAATTTCACAGCAGTGTCACAGAATCAATGTTTTAGTCGATTGTGGTTTTACCACTAGCTCAAATTATCACCCTTTCACGGCGTTAAAGTTGTTTTGTAGAAATGCCGGTGCTTTGTGGGCTTCTAGAGAGCAAAATCTTTCTTCCACTTTGCGCCATTTCAGAATTAGGTAGGTACTTATCTACCTAGTAGTACCTAACTAATATTTAGCAGAATTATTTATTTAACGAAGAATATTTAGTAGAATCGGCATCGACACTACGCTAAGACACAACTTTCAGGACGGCTCGTGACATGTATCGGCATTGTGGTTGAAATTCAAAGTTTGGGATTTGCATAACAAATAACAAAACTGCCAGCGCAGTAAACGTCGTCTAGAATGAGCTTTAAGCTAGGGAACATGCTTTTCAGGACCCGTATGGGGTGAACTAACGAGAAATAGAAAGGTTTCCAGTTCTATTCATGTTTTGTGATCAAGCTGTAGATGTAAATGCTGCTATAGTAGTTCTTTTTTCGAACAATCATTGAACTTTAACCCCTACATTGATGGCTAGGCTATTGCAATGATTCTTTTACATAACAATGAGTCTAGTTTTTACACTACGTATTTACAACCAAAAACGAGAATGAGATAGGTACAATAGAAGGATCACCCTCGCATCAAAAGAAAGGGGTTGTTTAGTGTTGCCAATATAGTTGCTATCCAAGTACAACTTTCCCAATGTTATTATTAAAGACAGCTGTAGACCTGAAATTGCAAGTAACCTGGCCTTTTGATAGGGCTGAAGCTCTTGGTTGAAAATTCGGTTCAGGTTTTCAATTGCCCTGTAGAAGGCCTGAATATAAAGCGTTATCATTATCAGACAACAATTTGATATTTAAAAAAGCATTTTTAAAACTCCAATTTTCAGCATTAGTCCTGCAATTTTTAGCGCATAAAATCCTTCAAACAATGTAATTTCTTCTTCTATGTAAATTGTAGTTTTATGACGTGTGCTCTAGACGGCAGAATTCGAAGCTGGCAACACTGGACCGGGCCGTTAGCGTGCACTTGCGATAATACATTCAAGTTATCGCAGCCACTGATAATATCCGAGCGGGGGACAAGAAGGGACTGGCGGGCTGCCGGGTCCAAGTCATTGATCTATATGTAGTACCTAGTACATTATTACCTCAATGGTCCAAGTGACGGGTGGACGAACGAAGACTAGAGTCACGGAACCTATTGAATTATCTATCTTATATTTTATCGTATAAATGCATAATTTTGACGGAAGATCTTAAAATACTTGAGCAGGCAGGAGTTCATATTGGATTACTAAAAATTTTTGTAGCATAACTGTGTATAAATAAAAATTAAAAAAGCCGTACACAGGACACAGGATGCTCCGCCTATCTTCTACGCACTACAAGAGGCGTAAAAGGTCGAACTAATGAGTAGAGATAATATCAGATATTCAGGTTTCTTCACATGCATAGGACTGATAAAGAGCCGCCACTACTGGTAGAAGGGAAATGAATAAAACTAAATTGTTAGATCAATCTTTTGAATATTTTATCAAGTAAGGTTTGTTTACCTTTATATCCCTCTTAATTAGTCAATCATCCGTATAATATAACACATTTTTAATGTAAATGGAATTAATAGAGAATAGTGAATAAGTAAGCGGTTCTTACGGAATAAGTAATAAAAATAACTGCACGGAATAAAGATTAAGATCTACTAGTGAATAAATATTGTATGAATATTAATCTATTTCCGAGATTCTAGATGATTAACTGATAGTGTCAAGATAATTTATTGGTATTCATAGCCAATATACTTGTTTGCCAAATATAGTGGCTTAACAATGAAAGTTTATTGTACCTAACCAAAATAATAAAGTAGGTAACCATTTTTGTCAACTGACAACGATCGTGACCTCTTGTTGTAGGTACTACTGTAATAAATAACCACGACCCCAAACTCTATACCTGCCAGCCAACATACCTAAATACATACAGAAAATCACGCCTTTGTAGGTTAGGTCAGTGTGGCTTGTCAACAGCCGTTTTCGTCACGTACCTAACCTAAGTTTTTTTAAAGGGTAACATTTTTGCTTGCTGTAGAAACGGGTTGTCCACTGCCTGAATTGCAATAACCGAATCCTTCGAGTTCCTTTAATGGCTTTTAAAGATCGCCTGATAAGATAAGTACCTAGTAGGCAAATTCATAATTTTCACCGCTTCTGACGAAAATTATGAATTTAGCGTGGCAGAAACCAATTTTAAAAAGTATACAAAATTCATCATACAACTTTGGAGCATGGCCGAGCGAGTTAAACCCGTTGAACATGAACATACCTACCAGGCCAGTATATCTATAAAAGCGGCGGCATGCATGGCGATGGACGATGAGAGCTACAGGGTATTGTGAATAGTGACCGATCCTTCGCGTCCCTGTACTGGCTTTTACATTCGCCCGAAAAGAGAAGCAGCTTGTAAGCGGTAAGTACACTTTTATCGCTCCCAATGCATGGTAGAAACCAATTTTAAAAACTATACAAAATTCATCATGCAATCATGCAACTTTGCAGCGTGGCCGAGTTAAACCGGTCGAGCACTAGCTTCGGTAAGTATCCATAAAATCGACGGTATACATGACGATTGACGATCCCAGGGTATTGTAAGCAGTGACTGAAAATCCGGGACTCTGATGGCTTTTTCAGTACGTAATATGCGTTTTATAGCTCCCAATACATATAGCATGGTAGTAACCAATTGCAAAAAGTATACAAAATTAATCATGCAACTTTGCAGCGTGGCCGAGTAAAACCAGCTTCGGCAAGTATCCATAAAAGCGGCAGTATACATGGCGACTGACGATCCCTATTCGGCGACAGGGTATTGTAAACAATGGCAGGAAATGTTCCGAGTTGTACCGCGACACGTAAGCGGAGTTCGATAACTTCACCGAATTACAGTTTTGGCTGTTGTTCAATGGAAAGCAGTTAAATAAAATGGTGGCTTCATAGTTTAAAAAAAAAAGTAGGACGGTTAAACAAATAAGAATATGAATGCCCATGCAGCTGCAATGCTGACTACCAAATGATATGTTCAAAGTTAGTGAGTTGCTGCCTTGCTCACTCCCTAATTTAATTAGGGAGTCCCAGTTATTAAAATATACCTACCCAACCCAACCTATTCATGGATCAACGAAATTCAAAATAGAGTCAACTTCTAGCTTCACAAAAGGTACAAAATGTAAACGAACGTAGGTAAAAAGATAAGAATGGATCGGCCGCGTATTGTAAAAGAAACCAGGTAGCAATGCACAGAAAACACTATAAGTAACACCTGTTGAAACATCTGCAAGTGTTGTGTAAGTTTCTGTCCTACGAAAGTTTGTGAAATATTAAACAGATAAGTATAAACCTGTCCCTTATTTCTTATTTGGGACAGATATCATAAATGAAAATCAGACTAGCTTCTCAAACTACGATTTCACCTTTGACTTTCGCGGTGGGAATAGGTACTTAAAATTACTTTCAAAAAGTATCTAGCGTCGTAGAAGAAGATTTTGAAATCAGATCAGTGAAGTTGTAATTTTTGAGATTTTAATGATAATATTAGGGGTGTTAGGCCTAGAAGACCACAGTGTCGAGATGTAAACAATAATGGTTACAAATCAATGGTGTGAAACTAAATGTTTGCACAGAACGCAGCTCTCGAATCAGCATTATGCGATCCGATGACAAAGGCGTGACATAAGAAACGAAGACAAAAAAGACATGAAATGAATACAGAGGAACATCATTCTTTGGAGTATTGTTTAAAAAAAGAAGACATATCTGTCGCTACGGAAGTTTTTGAATTTCCATGAAACGATCTTAAACGGGATGTGGATGGAATTTGTTTAACAAAGTTCTTATAATAGCTATTCTATGGAAATGTGTTGCTAAGGATTCTATTTAGGATTCCTGTTAAATCAATGCCTTAGATATATAGAAAGAACGATAAGTATAACTTCGCAATATCGAGTATTTTTGCAACAATAATTCGACGCAGGCCGGATTTGGCGTACCTATACAGAGATCAAGAATTTCCCTCCGCATAGACAACAGTCCAATGTGGGACTCGAAATTATACCTGCAGGTATAGTTCCCGACATGTAACTTGACGAATTATAACTTTCGACACATGCAGGGTTTGGAGTTTATAAATAAGAGATCAAGAATTTCCCTTCGCATAGACAGAGTTCAATGTAGGTATAGTTCCTGACATTTAACTTGACATAGAATGGCACAGTCGGCGTATCGATCAATCAATCTTAAATTCAAGCGTTTAATTGTGAATTTTGTCCCACTACCTCAAGAAATCTGCCTGAAACTATGCTGCTTCTCCAACAGCAGATCATGAATGTGTTCATTCATTTTACCGTTGGTACCGTACGCTACGCTACGGGCCTAAGGTATGCTAATTCCTTGCTTCGTATTTTCCCAGTTCTTTCGCTTAGTTTGCTGCTCGCTCTGCGTGTAATATTTACAGATTTACCGATACTAAAAGCGGTAAAGCAAAAAAATACGTAACATTGCTTAGTCGGTATAATGGCCATATAGGTATAAAACAAAATACAATTTACAATATTTAGTTAAAAAAATAAAGTACTTAATCGGAACCATTTCATTATTTCGTTTAATGAATTACATTCTCAAGTCTTTCATGTAGGTAGCGACTAGCCAAGACTACACAGTGTTCTACTTTCAGGCCATAAATAACACGAGCGAATGAAAATCAAATTTTCTTTTTTATTGCGTAGACCAAGTTTGAACTTTAATAAACAAAGCCGATAGTTTCGACTTCTTCGATGCAGCTGCGCCCATTGGCAACAGTATTGGAAAATTGAACTTTTGTATTTAACTGGCTTACTTTTTTCAAATCATTGTGCATGTTTGATTCACTAGTAGGCATTGGATTTCAAAATAGAAGAAGAGTTTATTATTTAAATTCCAACACTATAAAACTCTAATTGTTCTTGAAAACATTAGCTTATTTAAAACAACTTTGCTTGATAATGACAAGTAATGCGTGACGATCAAGAATACAAAACTCACTGTACATAATCACGTAACATAGTAGGTAGGGTAAAAGTGCCATAGCACAAGGTATAGTAACTATAGGTAGTATAGTTCATCCACATAGCGTGTTTTGTATAGTAGTTATACGTATCGGGCGAGGCGACGACGGACGTGGCGCCGAAAGCCAGAAACTTTCGTTTCCGCCCTTGGTTACAACCGGCCCTCCCTCGCACGCACCCTCCACTCCACCGCAAACATCCTTCTAGCTATTATAGGTAAGCTAGTGACTGAGGCTAACCGAGTGAGATTATGGATTAGCTACGTGTCATCATTATAAATTGGCATTTACCTACTATAATTCACGTTTTGTTCCAAATCGAATTCTGCCCCATCAGAACTTACCATGCCGCCGCGCGATAACTAATACTTGTATTATATTGCATCTATATGTCAAGCTCCCATACAATTTGACAGATCGATGTGATAAAATGGCTATCGCGGCTGCATGCTACGGGAGCTGGTTTCGGGTTGATCACTCCAATAGTATCTTATTTATGATGATCATTATACAATGCAATTTGTAGCAGCATCAAGGGGCGGCTTCTAGGTGAACCGATGAACCATTAAAGGTTGCAAACAGCCGTTGGACACAGTTGGTTTGGTTTAACGACGTCATCCTAGGAAAAACCTCAAGGCTCTTCACAGCTCGGCTCTTCCAACGATGTTAATGAATGAAGTTTCAATAAGGCGCAAAAGTTTCCGCAGTTGGGATAAAATTGCAAAGAGCTGTGAAGAACGGACGGGTACGTAAAGTACCTATCTCGCTAGCTCAGTGAACACGGGTCTCACGGGCTCGCTCGACGTACGAGTAAATCCTTTAGGATTTGCTTCCCCTCTGCCTACAGAGCTAGAGCTAGTAATATATCTACTTCAAGCTGTATTTATCGCACACGGAAACCTACAAGGAAATTTAACAATCTTTTACGGTTAGTGTATTAAAAAATCTTTATAACTTTCACCGACTCGTAATTTATTTAAGAACAAATCTCCAAAATCCCACGTACTTTTCAAAGATATTAAATTTCCCTAACTTCGCCGGCAGGGGCAGGACGTTTTATGTGTATTATAAAGGCGAAATGGCTGGCGAGCCCACAATAAGAGAGACGTCAAGTCTTTTATCTGAATGTGGCTGAGTAAGGAGCGGCATAGCGGCATAAATAAAGGTAGCATAAGCAGTAAGCAGCAACTTATTCCACAAAATGGAATAACAATGAGATATAATCGATAAGGACAAAGGAACGCCTCAATTGAGATGGAATAGAATCGAGAACTACTTAATGTTACGTAATGGTAGACGAGTAACTGAGTTATTGTTTAATGCATAAACTGCCAGTATAGTTTATGTTAATATAATCATCGATGAAGCCAACCCAATCCCCAAATTTGCATTTCTGTATTCAATCCTATAATGAAACCCAATATTTGAGCAAAATATTTGAGGTTGTATTTCGGAAGCAGCAATTTAAGAAGTTTGCAAATAATCCGCGAGTGGGAGCTAATTTCCCGTGGGCGGAGTGACGGCCACATTGCAATATTTATAGCACCCTCCTTCACAACCTTGTTCGCATGCGATCCCTCTCCTTATCTCACGAAGGGGGACTTCATATTTCATTTTTCTCTACCAGCTTTAAAAGTAACTATGATCGAGCATTCCGATTTTATCTGGAATATTAAAATAAGTGAACTATAAAAATTCGAACGCTATTTTCACAGTGCTAAAAACGAGAGCGTATTCTGTTTCCATATAGCTTATTTCCTTTTTCGGGCGAATGTGGCGATCGGTGTGGAAATAAAATTCGCCGATGAACGTCGAAAGTGCTTGTTCAAACAGGGATGTAAATAGAAATAAACAAAAGTGAAAATCGGGCAAATATCTATCGAGCGTTCTGTGAGAGAGGTGGGCGCAGAGGAATAGCTAAAACAAATGGAGGATCAACGGTATCCTGCCCGCGGGCACCCGCGAGGGGGGGGATGTGTGTCAATGTCAACGAGCCGAACATTTTTTCGCATTGTGTTCCCATTAGGTTCCCGTGCAATATGAACGCGCGTACTCGTATCTATTCAACAAAATTCTTTTACTTCATAATGTCTCTTTTCATTTAGTGACTATTCTTTTACTTACTACAATACATGTTTTATGAGCTGATTTAGATGATCAACCAATACTTATGTGGTAATGAACAAACAAAATGGCACCATGTTAAAAGTTTCCCTAGAAAATTTTAAAGATCTGTCATATTCTGTAAAAAGTTGTTTAATGAAAGCTAAAGAATACTAATGAGAACATTATTTTGATGTTCAGTTACTGTTAGACTTAATTAAAATTAATATTCATACCGAAGTATTTATTATTTACGAAGGTCAAACTGAAAAGAACTCTAGAACAACCCAACCTTTGCGTCGCTCCGCCTGTGAACTTGTTAAGGTATTTCAGAACCCACGCTTATTTTAAGCCTACGCGTTATTAATTTCATGTAAATAAAAACTGATTTTATAAAAGGCAGTGTAACAGATGAAAGAATTTCACTGAAACCGAACTAAGCGCTTTCAATCATCTTTTATAATGCGCTCAGCTAAAGAGTGGAACCCTATTATTCATATTCTGTGGTGACACTCTCTACCTGCGCCTGTGTTTCCGAATACAATTATAACCCTAAACTCTTCAGGGTGAACAGAAATATTCTGGGTGAGCTCGCTCCATCGTCGACTCTTTCTCTGTCGTTCCTGACCTAGACTAGAGACAAGAGTAAACAACTCGACAAAAAGAAAAGTAAACCATTAGCAATGAAGCCCTCGTTTCCCTCTCCTGACTACAACTGGGAAGAAAATTAGCTGGTACCTGGCATGGAGGTACCCTATCTCGCCGTCATCGCGGCTACCAGCCGTATGACTAACACAAATACCTATTTATATTTAGCGGCGCAGCACTCGACGCGACGGGGCTAACTAGGAAGTAGCCTGCGCAGGCGCTTGACCTATAACTGTAAATTAATCGCTGGAAAACAATCGTTCTGCCAATAAAACTGCAACTTTTCAGGTATATTGTAAAGATTATAAACCGTCAAAGTCATTAACACAATGATAATGATAAATTATCAACAGTTTATTAACTGCAGGCAGTGACTTTGCCTGCGAATGGCGAAAAAAATCTTAACTAGAGCTTTACCTATTCTAATAACAGGTTGAACATAAGATCACCACAATATAACTGTAAATATTGTAACACTTATGCACGTCAGAGAGGAATATTCATAGAAATAGGAGACATAAATATATTACTAATTTACCTACTAGCTTTCTCCAGAAACTAGCACGATCGAGTACACCTTTGAAACAATGTTCAGGTCTTGTCACAGAGAAATCATTACGTCACAGTGACGTCACAAGGCGGTGGGAACGAGTCTCGCTGCCTCTAAACGCACGACCTCATTTCTCCTCTATACGTGGGTCTTCGGCAAGGCTCAAACGGCCAAACGCCGGCATGTGTGTGTATCACGGTACAGAAAACACGCTTTGCCAGAACGTTTGGGTTCACCAGAATGCTTTGAATTTGAAGGAAGGCTTCTGTCGTGTGGGTTTCGAGTCGATTGACCCGATGAATCATAGTGTCAGAGTTTTTAAACTGCCTAATAGCACAGCTAATGGGCCTAAAATATGGTTTTTGTAACGACCACTATCAAAGACAGCGACCGGGACCGACGGCTTAACGTGCCCTCCGAAGCACGGAATCCTTTTTCTTTTCGGACAATCAGGTGATCAAGCTTAAGGTCCTAACCAAATTGGGGAAAATCTCACAAAGTTATAAATTAACATAGTTATATCAACTTTGTGTCCCCCCTGATGGGAATCGAACTCAGGGCCTCCGGATCGAGAGCCCATAGCTCAGACCACAAGACCACGGAGGCAGTTAAAGGAAGACTGAAACCGCTGGACAATTTCTAAACAATTTGCAGACGTTATTGCTCCATTGCGAAAAACAAATTTTAAAATTCAAATGAATTCATTCTACTAGTTAGCAGCTATGCATTTTAAGGACGAAATAATTCTTAATTTTAATAATTTGTCTAATTTGAAGTGGCGAGCGCTTGCCAAAACGTGCCGGTTTGCTCATTGAAATGAAGACGATGTAAATAACATAATAAGGAAGTAACATCGTTAACGTTAACAGCAATGTGGACCTGGTTAACGATTGTTAGCGTTTGAGTTTAAAAAAGTATGTGTTTCTACTGAATATAAGTACAACTTAAAAAACACGCAGAAAGTGTTAGAGCAATGACGCAATACCATTATGTTGATGACTTTGCCCTTGAAATAGAGCAGGTCTCTACATCTACATAATCTTTAGAAATAATGAGTTATTTCTAAAGATCTTCTTCTTCTTGTCCTGTGGGTTTTCGAGTCAATCGACCCGATAAACCCTGGTGTCAGTCTTAAGATTATGTAGAGAAAGATTAAAATAATACCAGTTGGTACAGCCGCGGTCTCTGCAGGAAATGAACTAAATAACAATGCTAAATACGCGAACAATATGACCAAAACCGATACCGATACCATAATCAGACGAAATCGCAATCCGTTAGCCATAAACTCGCTATGTTGCTATGCAACGCGCCATAGTCACACATAGCACTGAATAATAGTACTACATTCACACATAGTCAACAATGTGCTCGTATCGGTCTCGGATTGGCGGAGTGATCAGACGCGCCCGCGCCGCGCACGTCACCCGGTGACGCGAGCGCCCGCCATGCGCCTTACCGCGCGTCATGCGCACAGCTGATCGCGCGAGCCACTCGAGCGGCGTAAACAAATCATAGTACAGCTCCCACGCCGCGAGTATTGTGAGGACTCTATATACAGCTAGTTACAAATCATCCTACTGGGTAAAGGCCTCTTTCTTTTCCTTCTATTCTTCCCTGTTTTAGGCCTTTTATGAACACTCTAAAAATATTCTAGGCTGAACTAGGAGTGATAAAAAACATAGAAATTTCCAGCTGATTCTCTTTCCGGGCATACTGTAAAAGTCAGTTGAGGGGAAAGGGAAGGTTTAAGTGAATATTTTACTCGATGGCTGACAAACTTTTCTTGAATCGACCTTCAAAACTTGCCAGATGTGCCGTATTGGACTCGTGGCACGTTGACGCTCTGCCTACGGAATAAGGAATACCGGCGTGATTATTATGTATGTATAATGTCTATCTCCGAGCCAATCAAACTTTAATTATCGCGCCACTCACTCGTTATCATTCGAGTCATATATCAGCATTTATACGTTTTACATTTTGTACACTATTGTGGGTTAATTTGGAACAGGTCCCGCGGCACGTACTGCCGGTAAACGAATTACAATTTATGCGGTAGTACTGCAAGCAACCGGCAGTTTTTTTATATTTTAAAGTGTGGGTTTTGGATGAACCCTGGTGTCAGAATATTTAAACCGCCTATAAGCAAAAGCTAATTGGCCTCTGACATGGTTTGTGCAACGACCACTAACGAAGACAGCGAACGGGACCGACGGCTTAACGTACCCAACGAAGCACGGAATCTTTTCTCTTACAGACAATCGGGGGTTCAGCCTGAATTGTCCTAACCGAACTGAGAAAAAATCACAAAGTGATAAATTGACAAATATCAAATCGACTTTGTATTCCCGCCACCATGGAATTCGAACCCACGAGGGAGTTAAGCGGCGGCAGTGTGCTGGTTTAATAAAATTGAGTCCAGCAAAAATAGCGTCATTAAAGTCATTATTAACGGGGCCACTGCAGGCGATGGTGAAAGAGATACCGTCAATATCGGCTATTACACTATAGGTACTACGGTATTTAGTTATTTGGGTCGGACAGTTGCTCTG